>JALRMF010000271.1:0-69422 GCA_026120015.1 Dendrostoma leiphaemia | reverse complement strand
TATATGCTTAAAATTAAATAAGTATATTAGGTTATAATATTTAACCTTTTATTATATTATACTAAAAAGAAAATAGCAATATTACCCTTTGCAACTCTGCTATAAAAAACAAAGTTTAAAATATACAGCAAAATAAAATAGCAAATTACAAATAACCATTGGCTAGATAATCAAAATATAGAAATACTTCTGCCGTCTCTATTTTAAGCATAGCAGAGCCTGTTTTCTGCTGTGCTAGAGGTACTCTGAAAAGAAACGCATCTTGGCAGAGGGGACGGCAAAAGCGAAATCTTGCCGTGCTAAACGTTTCTGCCGGCCAAGAAATAGGCTCTAAGCTCCTCTTGGCTAAAATCTTGTGTTGGGAAGCTTTTACCAAGGCAAGATCGCCTAGTATGCATGCTCTGGGAGGAGTGTGATCTGGGTAACTCAAATGATAGTCCGTGAACACATCAGCATGGTAGGTACGCATATCCTATAAATAGTTTAGGAGCAGATCATGCTACCCAGGTACTGCTAGAACATGGCCTTAAGGCGACTCTTGTGTCACTGTGAGCCGGGAACACTGGCGCAATAGCGGTCGACAGACGGCGGGGGAGGCTTAGAATTGAGGGCTCACGATGCGAGAGTGTCGCCTGAACGGTAGACTACGCAGTCCGAGATACGTAAATTTGCCGACTCGCTCCATTTGCCAGATGAGAATCTGGGTGTTTTCGCCATTCGATCCTGGACTCGCAGGCGGCGACGACCTAGCCGAGATCTCGCACGGCAATGGCATCCTCAAAGCCTGAAAGAGCTTCGACTCAAACAAGAAGGGGATGTCATACGTCGGCTGTCCGTGATGCCAGAGGAATTGTACATGGTGTCGTGATGTTGGTCGCCTTGGATGTTGAACATGCGGGTCCATGCTTAGTCACCAACGCTAACGCAGGACCAGACGCAGCTAACCCAAAAAGGCTCCACCTTTAGCCGTTCCCCAATAAGTTGATCTTTGATGAGACAGGACAGGGGGTGATGTGCTCCGCTTGAGTTCCAGACTCGCAGAGGTGGCATCCACATTCAGGAAACCTCACCCACGAGAACGCCAGCCCGTCCTCTCTCGCCGCCCGTCGAACAATCGCATTGTCAATTGCCCCTCGAATACGAATCTCCCGCTGGCAGCATGAGCATGACAGGGCGAGCGGGCCACCGACATCCGCCGCAACCATGAACCATCTGCCCCGCATGGGCCAGCCCCCTGCGACGCTGGCTCTCTTCCTCCTCGTCCTTATCCTCATCTCCACCGCAGCCGCCTACAAGCCCCTCTCCGACAGCTTCTTGCGCGCCGTGCCCGGGCCGGGCGACGACTTCGACATCCACAACGGCGCCCTCCTCGCGCCCATCCTGATCCCCCGCGTGCCCAACTCGGAGGGGTCCATGAAGGTGCAGCAGCACTTTGTCGACTTCTTCCAGCGCGAGCTGCCCCGGTGGACCGTCGAGTGGCAGAACTCGACGTCCAGGACCCCCGCGACCGGCTCGCAGGACGTGCCGTTCCGCAACATCATCTTCAAGAGGGAGCCGCCGTGGACCGGCGTGGGGCAGGCGAACCTGCTGACGCTGGTCGCGCACTTTGACAGCAAGCTGACCCCCGAGGGCTTCATCGGCGCGACCGACAGCGCCGTGCCGTGCGCGGTGCTGATGCACGTCGCGAGGAGCATCGACAAGTACCTGACGCAGATGCACGATGAGATGGTGGAGCTCGGCGAGCTGGGCGGGACGCCGCCCATGGACATGGGCGTCCAGATACTCCTCCTCGACGGCGAAGAGGCTTTCATGTCCTGGACGGACACCGACTCAATATACGGAGCGAGGTGAGTGAAACCACTTCCCCCCCCCCCCTCCCCACACTATATGGCTACGGCGAGATGCTGACATTCGATCCAGGTCTTTGGCAGAAGCATGGGAGAACGAGCCGACAATGGCCGCAGCGAACTTCCCGAACCGATTAGACCAAATCAGCCTCTTCGTCCTCCTCGACCTCCTTGGTTCCTCGGATCCCAAGATCCCATCTTACTTCTTACCAACCCACTGGGCCTACAAGGCAATGGCAACGATAGAAAAGCGCATGCGAGATATGGGCCTGCTCGAGTCGAACCCCGCGAGCCCGTTTCTCCCCGACATGGACAAGATGGCCAACCAGTTTTCGGTGCCTCACATTGGCGATGACCACGTCCCTTTTATGGCACGTGGTGTTGAAGTCCTGCATTTGATACCCTCGCCGTTCCCGTGGGTCTGGCATACCATGAAGGACGACGGAGACCACTTGGACATGGCTACCACGCGGGACTGGGCGAAGATCACGACCGCGTTCGCATTGGAGTGGCTGGACATGATGGAGGTATGGCCGCAGGACCAGTGAGGTAATCTACGGCCACCACGGGCAACGCGATATTCGGCCGCCGTGGGTGTACCCTTCTCAACAGACGCTGCAGATACGGGGTGGAAAGTCTGGGCTCGATCCTGCGTTGATCTTGATCGATTGCGAGTCATAGGTCACGGTGTCAAAAGAGCAGGCGTTTTCTGGTCTGTTGAAGCATTTTCAAATGTTGGCTAGACGACGGAAGTGCTTCTCGCGGAATGAGTATCAGTCCTCAGTCTCCGCCTTCTTCTTGCTACTGCTCTTCTGCTCCGGCTCTCCCTTCTTGGGCTCATTCTTGGACCCAGGCTCGTTCTCGTAGCCACCGCCTTGCTTCTCGTACTCCTTCGACAGCTTCGTGGCCTGGGGGGAAAAGTCAGCCCAAGCTATGAGATGGCGAGCGGACGGCCGTCCTGAGGGCAAACCTCACCTTCCATGCTGACCACTGACCCTCTCCTCCACCCGACTTGTTCGGCTCCGCCTTGATCTCTGCTCAAGTCATCAGCTCTAGTTATATACTGTCCGTATTTGTAAGACTCGCCCTCTTTCAGCTGCTCGCGCAGTTCGGGATCGGTTGGGTTGCCCTTGGATGACGGCATGTTGAATCGACTATAGGTCTGAAGGGCGTATAGGTAGAGAAAGGAGGACTGGTCTGTGCAGCTCTCTAAAAACAAGTGGACAAAGGAGCTACAGCCTGCACATACCTAGCATGTGAAGATGGTGATCATGAGGTGATAATGGCTCAGCCCATTTCTATGTCTACTTCTTTGTACCTATGGCACCTACTTTTCAGCAATTGTCCAAGAAGAAATCCATGACGACGAGGCTACCCGCCATCAACTACCATGTCATGCAGGAACCACAACGTTGGTTGTCGTTGGAACCCCCTGCCGGGACGGGAAACTGGTTAGCATCAGAGGCTAGGAGAGGACCCGTCCCGATTGCATCACCACTCCTCCGTGCCGTGGATTCACCACAACCCACTGAGGGAAATCCGCACTGCAGCAACGAAACCGTGTTTGATGTAGGCTCTCAAGACTAGCCCGCCAATGGCACCGACGAAGGCCTCGAACTTGCATCGCTACCCAGCAGGACGGCGCAGCGTGAAAGTCCTTGTCGCGCATGACCCTCTTGGCAGAGATGGCGAGAAGGACACTGGAGCCCGTTAGGTAATCGGGAACAGCACGCCCAGCACGCCCAGCACCCGCCCGCTGGGTACTGTACGATGAGCCGCAGTAGACCACACAAGGGGGGTCGGTCCCATGTGCAAGCTCAGCTGCTCGTGCTAGACGCGACGACAGAATCGGGGCCAGTAGTTGAGCCGCGCGACACCTGGTCTGCCTTCGGGCTTGGAGAATGGGATCACGACGCTGCCTAACGTAAACAAAACCCCGGCTCGCACCAAGATAGAGTTGATTCGTAATCGTCGCGCTCTGGCGATGGGATCCTTGGGAATGACATGGGGAAGGGAGTGCTTCTTCCAAAGGGGCATATTGGCGCGGCACAGGTTCCCAGCACAAAGGCCATGTGCCCATGCTTTCATCAATTTTCAGCTTTGGACCTAATCCAGACCAGACTTGGCAACGACGACATCTTGACACGAGTCGACGGACCTAAGTATGGAAGCATATTACCTAGGCACTCAACTGTTCCTGTGGTTCCTGTCTTCAAGGATGCTCAGGAAGGATGAGGGCCCTTCTGGATCGAGACTCCAGCACGAGCGGCTGGATCTGTACCTTCAATGGACGCCGTCAATTCTACCTAGGTAGACGTCCAACAAATGGCAGTATTCTAGGTCTTGCCTCAGTCTCGGACGACGAAGGAACCTTGATGGCATCAATTACCTAAGTAGTGTTTGCCTCTCAAATGGCAGACACACGCTCGTGGGCGATGATTGACGGCTCTTGCATATAAAGCACCGTGGTCCCCGGGTCCTCGTTCCTCTTCCAGCCTTCTCTCCCAAATCATCGCCATGTGAGCCTTCCTTTCCCCCCTTCCCCGCCACTTGTTCTCTGCTTTGTCGAAAGCCAGCACGGGGACATCATGATGAATAGACCCCTTTCGTACGCCCTTGCGGGCCTCGCCGCCGCGTCGGGCGTCTTGGCCGGAGGCGGCTACCACGGGGGCCACGCGAAGGTGGTCAACAGGTGCCCCTACGACGTCTACCTGTGGTCCGTCGCCTGGGACACGGACGGGCCCTACAAGATCGGCTGCGGCGAGGAGTACTGTGAGGAGTTCAGCAGGGGCGGCGTCGCCCTCGAGGTCGTCAAGGACAAGAGGGACTACTTCGAGGACTGCGACAAGCTCGTCTTCTACTACAAGCTCGACGGCTACGGAAAGGTCTACTATGATCTGTACGACAAGCATGGGCACCCCTTTGAGGGCCACAGGCTCGTCCTCAGGAGCGAGGACGAGTACTGCCCCAAGGAGGTCTTGGACGATGGTGTGTCTTCCCCTTCTCGACATCTGTCCTCCACAGGGGAGAAGCGAGTTTCGTGTGTCGGACGTGTTTTCTGACCGAAGATGCTAGGTTGTGCAAAGGACGACCATGACAGGAAATGCTGCGAGGACGAGAAGGATCTGGTTCTCATCCTCTGCGCAGGCGACTACAAGCCTCCTCACCATCATCCCCCGCCTACGGTACCGCCGCACCCACCGGTCCCCGGGTATCCTCCGGCAGAAAAGGTCGATGCTCGCGACGCTGGCGGGGATGATGGCGTCGACTGGCATGCCAGACAGTGGGAGCACGACAAGCCCGACTGGGACACGGATAGCAGATGCTCGGACTGCAGCGCGAGAGGGAAGGGCTACGTCGCCATGTTCGATCTTGATGGCGATGAAGAGCTCGCCTGGGCATGATACAGAATCAGTTACGTGCCTAACTAGTTGGCTTGTGACTCCTTTGGAGTAGCGAAGCTGCCCAGGTCTGTTCCATGGATATTGCATGAGACAAATGCCCCATCTTCGTGAAAGTGTGGCCGAAATAGACATCGAATTAAAAGAATGAGAGAAGGAAAATGTCAGTACTTTACACCATGATTGAAAAGATGATAAGCACTTGACTAGAGCAACCGAATCAGTCCTCTCCCCCCGGCCTGCCACCAGATATGATCTCAGGAATTCTCGAGCATTTTAGTTTCTCAGCGCGCCCTTACACTTCAAGTGACAGTTTCGAATGCCCACAGCTGCAACCCTTAAAGTTTAAAGTGTGCGGCCGATGAGGTACTTCTGAAATCTAGGTATTCACATTTCTAGGTACTGTAGCATATGTAGGTGATACACTCCTAGGCCATTGAAGCAGACAAGGTGACAACTACACCACCTCTTCAGAATAGAATTGCAAGGCCAGATCGAAATATTCTTTCTCGCGGGGTGTCCCTGCGTCTGTGGTAACTAGGGCTGCTATGAACAGCCTTGATACGTTGTGCTTCTTGGGTTCCTGAGCTGGTACTGTACAATGCCGTTCTTTGTTCAAGGACTAGTCTAAGGGGAGATGGCCAACAACCTACAGAGAAACTCGGCTCGGTCAAATGAAATGAAGTGGGATATGGATTCAGGAAATTAAGCTGTTGTGCCATGGTCACCGTTGTTCAAGAGAGCCTTGCTGAAGGCCAGGTTGAGCCGCATGATGAGCTGCCACCGACCTCGGAAGGGTCACTGGTGGTTGGAACGCTCAACTACCTTGGTAGACTGAACTCCCGGAATAGACTTGACTATTTTTGTGGCTAGAAGAATCTAGCGGGAGCGGCTTCTATGATCATCGTAGCAGGACGTTTCGAGATGTGTTCAGCATTGCAGTGAACTATGTATGATACCCTCTGCTGAAGAGGCCCCAGTGGACGGTCGAGCCGCCCTCTCGCGCTGCTAAGAGCGAGCTGCAACAAATTCGCGGCGGTGCAGCACCCACGAGAGAGGTGGCTCGATGCTGGAAAGTGTGTGCCTGCTCCTGGCCGACGATAGCGTCGCGTCGGAAGACATGATACACCACTAGAGTTGCGGCAGCCGTTGCGCATATGGGACGAGCAGGTGCCAGCTGGCTAGTAGGTCGGTTGGTTGGGCAAGTATCTAGGTAGTTTTGTATTCTCCCTTGCGACATGCTGAGGTGCGGGCAGGGTCCGGGATGGAGGGCTGAGCGGTAGTTTCTTCCCTAGCGCCTCGTGAGTTGTCGGAAGAAAGCCTCGCGGGAACGGGAGGCGGCTGCAGTAGCAGTTGCAGGTTGCAGTTGCACTTGCATCATGCATGATGTTTCCCAAGAATAGTTCAAGCACGCTCGCAAGTACAGTACGGCACATCACCTGTCAAAGATCATCGAGAACATCCATGACAAGACAAGCGCATTGGCATCTCATCATTATCGCTTTCGTGTGTCGCCAAAGTTTGACGTGGTGGAACAATGATGTGGTAATCAATATCATCGTCAAGTGCGCGGCCGTATGAAACGGAGATCAGGACCTGCCCTTTCGAGCACGATTCGGAACAGAGGCCGCGCTGCTCCAACGTACCTACAACGAGCTCGAAGTGTCCTTGGACTCTGCGTCACGCAAACTCAAAGACTCCTGAAGAAGCCCTGGGCAGGCACTAGGTGGGGGGGAGGAGGTGGGGGGGGCAAGGTTTCTCGAGGAGGAGAATATATCATATACTTGAGGCAGAAGAAGAAGACTGACCAGTTGACCTAGCAGCCTAGCGAGTGCTTGCCCCGGCTGTACTTACCTCTTTGAGTGCGGATTAGATGTTCTAGGCACGCGTGCAACTATAAACGAGTGGCTCTTTCCAAGAGACAACGAAGAACAAAACCTCTGCACTGCGTAGCATGTAGAGGCCGGCACTAGAGCAGTAGCGCCGCAACTAGTGGGCAGGAATCATGGGCGCGTGTTTGAGGATGCGAGGTCCTTCCAACAATGCCAGATGGGGGCCACAGGGAGTTTACGACCCTAGCGTCATATACGGTAGTCCTTTGCACATGGTAAGTCTTGGCCGAGCACTGGTACCCACCGCAAGTACCCACTCCACACAACCCACACAGCACTTGACCCACCACCCACTCCTGTACCCACTGGGCACCTGGAGACTTGAGCACCACCTGCAAGCATCTCTCTCCACGGGGACGCAGGGGCGCAGGGACGAACGTCTTCCGACCTCAACCCAAGTGGTGTCGGTTTTGTCTTGTTTCCTCTCATCCAGGCTCATCCTTTCTTTTTCTCTCTGCGAATGTCAAATCGCTCCCTGTCGTCGTCTCAACTTAATCAACACGTGCGCTGGCTTCGATTCACGCACGACTCGTGAGCCAGAAACCTCGACTGCTGCTCCAGAAACTGCTGCCCCAGAGGCTGACTTGGATTGGAGTTGGACCCACGGAACTGGAGAGACAGTGAGGATCGCCATGCAGACCCAGAAGAGCGACGACAATCTTAAGACTTGGCGAGCACGCGGTCGATCTCCCTGGCGAAGATTGCGGAAATCATAAACGGGGCCATCATAAAGGTGCAGATTACCACGGGCGGTCGATCTCGACTGCGGCCTTGACTGCAGGGCAGGAAACTCGATGTCATTCCACGACGACGTGCCGTTGAAAGATCCGAATCTTGAGACGGGCTCGTCTCGTCTCAATCTTGAATGCTTCGACCGACACACACGTAGTAGTTCAACCCATCACGACATGGCATTGTGGAAGCTGCTGTCATCTCAAAGTGCCGACCTGTTCGTCTAGTCGCCAGCCCGACATCTCGGGGAGGCCTTCGAGCCCATCCGCCTGGAACGGCAGTGGGGACACTCCACAAACACGCTCTGTTTCAGACCCGGCTGCGGCACTTTCGCCATCCCTGTGCAGCCCTGGCAGCTCACTTAAGCTTCTTTCAAACGTTATCTGCTCCAAGACTCGATCTCCACCTCTGGCGAGCCGACCTTTTGGGATCTCAGCTATGCCAGGCCTGGTCATGATGACCGTCGTCTTCCTTGTCGCGAAGGCCTCACCGACGTCAGACGGTGCCTTGCTGACCTGGGGGGTTCATTCGCCATACTCTCGCCCAAGCATGAGCCTTTCGAGGTCGCTGCTCCGGAATCGCATTGCAGCCCTCCAGCATCCTGGAGGCTGGCCCTGCAGGATTATATGTCCGCAACATCTTGTGGACGGATCGTCAGTTCCCGAGTTCTGTCAACACCGGGGTCCCGCGAGGCTGTAGCGGCGCAGCTTCCCTCCCCTGACGCACCTTGCTGACTCGGCAATACTGTGACTCGGGGGCTGCGCAACGACCACAGACTTGGTCTCTCTTGCAGCTACTGGCTTGGGCACGAACAGCCTGCAATGGCCGTGGAGCTGGTCTTCTCTTGTCCCCGAGGCAGCTCAGTTGGCACAAGAAAGGACTCGCCATCCACAGTAACATCTAGAGCAAGCGCTCTGCTAGCATTGGTATACGCCTGCGGCTTCGGCAACGGCGGCACAGAGAACCTAGGCAAGGTGCCCCCGTGTTGCCTCAGGGATGCCAGGTTGGGCGAGGTTCTGTCTAAGCGGTCGAAGTTTTCAACCTATCAAGCTACCATCTTCTCGGGGCCCACAAAAATCTGGTTGCGATTTCTATATTTCGCAACAAAACAAAAGCCTATTTGACATCTAGGCTGTTTGATCCACAGTTTTGCTTCCCCCGTGTTCTCACAATACTCCCTCACGCTTTCTTCCCCCATGCAACCAATGACGATCCTGCCCGGTGCTTTGACACAGCCGTTCATGGCCTTACACTTGTTGTATGATTTCCCTGATCTACTGCCAAGCCAAAACGGGAGAATCCACATCGCCCGCTTGGGTGGTCTCTGCGCCGGCGCATCAGTGGCTCCCGCGTTTTGTTTTCTGCCCGACCTGGTGCAGCATCTGCTCGAGGGGCTTAACAGCACATCGGTGGTGGAGATCCTCGTGCCAAGCCGCTTTCATATGCCTTGGCGATCAGTTTGTCCTGAACTGGTCTCGTCAATGGCTGATGTTGCCCTCAAGATCGCGCGACTCGAATTATACAGCCAAGTACTTGGGCGTCACACCCCTGTCTGTTAATTTGAAGAGCCTCATCCATCCATACCCTGAACGTTCCAAGGCTGGGATGAGAGGCCTGTCAGTTTGGGCGCTTTGATCTTCCCGATCGCTACGGGCTGGAATTGTCCTAGGGCTCCCGTCCTTGATGTGCGCCGCCACCCCGGGCTGCCCAGACCAGGATACCAGACCATGTTGATGCCATTGAGACGAGATAAAAGCTGCCGTCTCGTCCTCCTCCTCCATCATCTGAATTTCCTTCGTCCCTACAGTCATCCCATCACTCTCTGTGCTAGTCCTATCGTTCCTGTGGAACTTCTTTCTTTCTCCCTACCTTCCTTTTACAGCCAACGGGTTGATCCCATTTCGTTCTCTGAGCTGTGCTCTTATTCTGTCATTCCGTTCATAATCACTAGTCACCATGAAGAACCTCGGAAGCATCGTCCTCCTCCTCGCCGCTGGCGCCGGCTATGTGGCCTCCCTGCCCGCGGGTGACGGCCCTCAGCACCAAATCCGTACCTACCACGAGGGCCGTCACGAGATTGTGGCTCGTGTGCCCAAGAAGAAGGCCAAGGGCACTGCAGCAGCAGCAGACGGTGCGTTCCTTCTCAACGCTCGAGACCGAGGGTCCGACTAGCGTACTGATAAAACATAGCTGGCGCGGCCCAAGCCACAAGCGCCGCCAACGCCGGGGCCGCCGGGGCCGCCGCCGCCAACGGTACAGCAAACGCAACTGGCGGCAAGAAGGCCGGCAAGGCCGCCAAGGGAGCGAAGGCCGCGAAGGGCACCGCAGCCGGGAATGCCGGCGCCGCAGCGACATCCGCAGCAAACACGGGTGCCCAGGGAGCAGCTACTCAACAGGGTGCTGATGCCGGTGCACAGGCTGGCGGACAGGACCAGATCGCCCAGCTGATTCAGGGGTATGTATTTCCTTGCTCGTATCATCCGAGTCCTGTGGTGCACCGATGCCCCGATCATGTCCAAGCTAGAAGCTGACCTTTTTTTTTTTAATTAGTCTTGTCGGTAACCTCGGTGGAGCTGGTGCTGCAACCGGCGCGGCTGGAGCCGGTGGTGCTGCCGGAGCCGGTGGCGCTGCCGGAGCCGGTGGCGCTGCTGGTGGCCTGGATTCTCTCCTCGCCGGAATTGTGAAGGAGCGTCAGGAGGTTGACGCTGAGGATGACGTCGAAATTGAGGAGCGAGACTTGGAGATTGAGGAGCGCGCTGCCAAGTAAGAATAACCCCGACCCCATTGCTGGCTGTTTTGGCAAATGCTGACAAGTTTTCTCAATCTAGGAAGGGTGCTAAGGCCGGCAAGGCTGCGGCGGCTGGTGGTGCGGCTGCTGCTGCTGGCGGCGCTGCTGCCAACGGAGCGGCGGCTGCCGGTGGAGCCAACACTGCTGCGGCTACGGGAAAGAAGGCTGCTAAGGCCAAAGCCGGCGCTGCTGCTGCCAACGGAGCGACGGCTGCTGGAGGAGCCAACACTGCTGCGGCCAAGGGAAAGAACGGTGGTAACGCTGGTGCCGCCGCTGCCAAGTAAGTGACATCAAGCCTAGTTGTCCGCTCTCAAAGGATCGGTGTGCTAGTGTACTAACATGTCTAATCTGCAGCGCCAACGGCGGAGCTGGCACCGTTAACCCAGCTGCAAGCGACGGCTCTACAGGTATTGCGGCGGCGCAGGCAGCCCAGCAAGCCGTGGATATCGGCCCCGGTGCCGTGACCGGAGCGGCAGCACAGGCCAAGGCTACCGGTGCGGCTAACGCAAACGCTGGGGGCAAGAAGAAGGCTGGTGCCAAGGCTGCTGGTGCCAAGGCTGCTGGTGCCAAGGCTGCTGCTGCAGCCTAGAGAGCCACTTCTCGGTGTGTTGCTGTGCTTGTGCAGATCCCCATGGTGGATAGGCTCCTGGGTATATCGGGTGGCCCTTGTGTAGACGTTCGTTTTTACGATGGGACTAGGATATGACTGAATGACATTTACGGCGTGTTAGGTCACGGACTGAAACCCCAGACCTCGTTATTGTGTGGCATTGTGTGGCTCTGGCATCTGTGACTGATGTTGATGCTAAGACTATCTCAGGCGTTATACTTAGTGCCGCGAACTTAGGTCGCAGTTGTGTCTTGTTGTCCTAAAACCCCCGGGAACTTGAGGATTAATCTCTCCATTTCTTTCGTCGCCCCGATGATTCACAACTATTCAGCAGACAAAGACCTTGCAAGCGAGTCTGAGCGGCTCACTCCTCCCTGTATCCCAGCCCTTTTCGGCCTTGAAACAGAGCCGAGACAAGTAGATCGTAACATCTGGGAAGAGTAGGCGCTCTAAGCTTCTTGTCGTACAAATCCTCTTGGGGTCCAGTTGCCGGTAAGGCCTTCCGAAGCTGAAGATTGTGAATGGAATCATACTGTCACGGTGAGCTTCAGTCATGACAGAAAGCCAGAGGTCATCCTTATAGCCGACAAGTGGAGTGGTTGTGCATCAGAGTTCTAGGCGACATCCTCAGCGGCATGCTGATGTACCCACCCATTCACGACAGCAGCGACGTGCAAGTATAAGCTGACACACTATTCAACGTGAGTCCTTTCTTTATTTTCTTTTCATTCTTTTTTTATTCCCCTCAATTATTTCAAGACATCCCCTGAGTAGGGAAAATAGGACAGTGGGCAGTGTTCAAGGGGACAGAAACGACTCCTCCTTTTCGAGGCCCCAGACGGCCTGTCCCCCCCCCCCACCTTCCCCCCAACGCGAGCTTAAAAGCAGGTGGGTATTCGACTCGTTTTCCCAACTGGTGCTTTTCTACACGCCACAGACGATCAGAATGATAACGATTGCAGAGATTAAAGAAGAAGAAGAAGAAAAAGGGAAAAAAGAAGAAGAAAATTTCCCAAAGGATCCCAGCACGCGGAAAGGGGCAACCTTCCAGGGGCTCTTTTCAAGGCCGGTAGGTAGACCATGAGCAAATTGATTCTTGTATTGCCACCATGGATTGTCACAAATCCATCTCAGTCAGCCTGTCTGCGAAGCCCGCCAAGGGAACTCTACCTACTCAACTTACCCATCTCTATTCCTGTCCACTGACCGTCAGGATGAACCGGCCACCTAGTGACACAGGCTCGAGAACTATTAAATCCTTGCTGCTGTACTACGTAGTCGTCTGGTGTAAGCGTGACCAACAAATCGAGCCGAGCGAGTCAGCCCGGTTCACATCCAGTTATTGACGTCGGTACAACACAATCATAGACCCAGATCAGCAACCGGTCTTTTCCCCTTGACCCTGCCGAGGATGGAGGGTGGGTGATCGGGCTATTGAGCAGCTGAGCAGAGCCATCGCAAAGCGGCCCAGCGGAACCATGGGGCGCGACGACATCTCCTCGATGGGCAGCTCTTCACACCATCGTTCGCAGATACAGATCAAACTAATGAGAACGCCTTGATTGAAAGAATATGCCAACTGGTCCCCAATGATGCCCGTTCACAGTATGTGAGTGCCCCTATACAGTACTCAACAGATGCCCCGATGACAGCACAAGATCCCAGACGTCACGCGCAGCCAGCTCCTTCACGATCCCCCAAACGGAGGCTGTGGCATAGAGTACGCCGAAAGGTCCATGTTCAGACGGTCCCAGTCCCACAGAGGGTGGAGGTACGTCCCCGTGAGCGGATCTCCTGGTTCCAAGCCCACCGCACCAGCCTCACCGCCAAGTCCGACATCGACAACACCCGCCGCCGAGGGCACTCCGCCAGCGGTGGCGATAGGCATCCCCGCGGTCGTCAGCCCAGCACTGTAGTCGACGAACTGCCAGTCAGCCCCGGCGGCCGGCGGCATCGGCATGGGGTTGTATCCTTGTGTGGCAGCGGCGTAGGATGGCGGTTGCTGCTGCTGCACCTGGTAAGGTGCTGCGCTTACTGCGGAAGCGGCAATGCTATTCTTATGGTCCAGGGAGACGGGCGGGGGTCCAAGGGCAGCACCTGACGCATGATTGTAGTGGCTGTAGTCATAGCCTGCACCGGCCGTGGCCCGGGTCCCGTAGGCGTCGAGTGAAGAAGAGCCGGTCCTCGCCTTCTTTGACGGGGCCATTTGACAGACCCCAAGAACCTGCATCTCGGCCGGTGCAAGTGGTAGTGTCGCTGTCAGCTTCCTCAGCAACTGAGACGAAATCCGTGCCGTCTCGGACAGGGCCGTCACGCCGTCCAGGAGCTCCTGGGCCGTACGTAGAGATCGAATGCACTGGCTCCGCTTGGGTAGGCTGTGTTCCGTGTCATGAACGATGGCGGAGCACATGACAGTGGCCGCGTCAAATATGAAGAAGATTATGAAGAAGTACTTGATACTCTGCGGGAAGGCGAGATCGTAAAACCTCTCACTCGCCCTCATTAGGTCGAGGCACGTGTCGACACCTTTGATTCGGAGGTCGGTACCGAGCTGTGTCTTTATGATCTCCGGGTCGGCAGTCCCAAGTAAGAAGGACTTGAGCGGTGCAAGAAGGTAGCAGTAGGCTATGACGTTGAGTTGACAGCGCATGAACGGGACGTAAAGATGCCTCTGGTCCCAGCGTGTGTCAGGGCGGTGGTCACGCAAGGCGGCAGGGAACGTGCCCATCCACTTTTCCAGAGCTTCTTCTATGTCAAGGACAAGTTTGACGGAACTGTCGGTGCCCATCTTCTGGAAGAGATGGGAGACGTGCAGACCAAGCTGTGCCTGAAGGGCGACGGATGAAAGGGGGTGGGGTGTCTCGGAATCGTTAATGTTCTCGAGTCGTCCATCGGGAATCTCCAATTTGTGGTCGTCTTGATCAATGAGCAGCGGCCGAGAGAGAAGAGTGGACATTTGCCTGGCACCATTAGCAAGAGGAGAGAGCGCAAGATGCTGGTCAATTTACCAGTCCCAGGTCCAAAGAATACACCACAACCTGGATCGTAGCTCGCGTTCGAAGTTGGGAAGGCTCTCCATTGGTTTATGCATGCCTGATACATACGAGGTCAGCAACCCGCCCAATTGCCTATTACTTGAAGGTGCAAACGTGGCCGGCATGTGCTAGGACGAATTTGACGTACCAACCTCCTGCGCCTCACGTATAGCAACACTCAGTGAATGCCATGCCTCCACCATTGACGCCTCGGACTTCCACCAGGATGCTTCGAGGAAGAGCTGCTGCACCTGTATGGCACCTCCAAGCCCTCTGGGGATGGTTGAGCTGAGCTTCTTGGCAACAGCATGGAGACGTTCTGTCATGACTTGTGCCTTCTCTCCCAGCTCAAGCTCGAGTCTCTGCCGAAGCGAGTCCTCTAAGTACTGTGCGGACACGGCACAGACACGTATCAGAAGACAGGTGAGCTCAGGGCTGAGCCTCTGGCCTGCAGCTCGTGCCTCCCACCATTGGGCGTTTTGTCCGCGAAGCTGCTCTGGGAAAATCGGATAATATTGGAAATTGGCCGTCTCCAAATAGTTTTGGACGAGAACGTCTTGACTAGTGTTAATAGGGTCAGGACACCATCATTGGATTCTACATACCAGTGTATGGCTTCGGCAAGATCGCCTTCAGCGCTGTCTCGACTTCGTCGGATTGCACAGCTAGAGCCCCCGCTCCGCGGCCTTTTGACGACTGGGACAGGGTATTAATCTCGAGTCACATATGCAGCACCAGCATTACCACATACGTCTAGATTCGGATCCGCGAGTGCAAAAAAGTCATGGCCAGGCATGTAGCCCAGTCTGGCCAAACCGTCGGAGAGACCATGATCGGGGTCATCAGTCAAGATAGAGGAGTCCGACCCGAAGCTTTCGTCTTTCCGCTTTTTCGCAAGCCTATGGCAGTGGGCGTGTCAATTGGGATATTGTAGGTGTTGGGACTGGCGATTACTACCTGGGTCACGTACGTAGGAGGACCAGCGGTAGCATCACTCTCCGGCGTGGGCAACTTTCTCGCGGCGAATTGACAGAGGTGTGGAACCTTTCTGGCCTGGCAGTGATTGCAGGGCCATTCACGCGAGCACTGTTGGTGATTGACGGATGGCGTCAGCCGAGACGACACTATACAAGACTAGAACCCCTCGCCTGGGCCCTACCTTTTGTTTCCGGCGTTGGCACTCCAGGCAGGACGTCGCTGAGCGGCCACTCTTGGTCTTATCGGTCTGGCTGATGCTACTCATTGTCCGCACTGATAGACCATCAAATGAAGTGAGGATGGACGCGGGGAAGAACAGAAGAGGAGAGGATGTCGGGCATTGCCAGTGAGTTCGCGGAAGACCGGGGCAAGACATATGGCACAAATTACGCTTTACCAAACAGATTCCGTATTCCACACTTGACTAAGCTTGGGGCTGAACACCAAGTGACTCGGTGAACATGATGGTAGGGGGTTCCTGGTCCCGTAGCGTTGGTGGCAGTGTAACGGCATTGAGAGTCTAGTTCAGCCGCCATAATTGGCGAACTCGGCGACCCTCGTCCCCACCCTTGGCGTCCCTCTCTAGGCAGCCTGGCAGCCAAGTGGCAGTAGCCATGAGCCGACAGCTGGGGTCCCGAACGAAGGTCGAAGTGTGTCCATCGTCGACTGTCTCAAGCCTAGCTTGTTGTTGTGAGGCGGTTCATCCCAATAGAGCGTACGTGACTGGCTGAGCCCGGGACTCTGCCCGGGAGGCCAGCCCATTCTCCTTCACGTGGCCTCGTGGCGATATACCGAAAGCCGGAAAAGGAGAGAAAACAAGAAGAAAAGGAAAAGTCAGGGTCACCCACTCGATCGATTGGTTCAGATCTCAAGAAAAGTGACAGAGGGATCACGACTATCAGGGTAGATGACCCCACGCCGGCCTTGTCATCTTGACCGAGTTTCTCTCATATGTGCATGCTCCAACAAGCCGCTGAGCCATGCACTCTGCTTCCGCGAGACAGGGACACAGTCTGACAGGGCAAGTATTGTGGCTTCTCCTTGTGTCCGCAGACAGCGTAATTGGGCAGTGACACTTTCTGCAACGCTAGACCAGGTATCCTGAGGCTCGTGGTGGCTTTCGTGATGTCTGTCAAAACAAGCAGGGTGCAAATCGCCACTCTCCGAGGCTTCGCCTCTGCTGTCGTGATTGGGCTGTTGTTCTCCAATGGAGGTGTAAGGTTGGACCCTTGATCCGCGGAATGCTGGCATATTTGAAATACTGGTCAAGCTGGTTTGCTGCAACAAGCTAGTGGGAAGACGGCATACGAATATTGGATCAAGTGGTGGGCCCCAAGACAAGACGCGTGTCCTGTGCGAAGAAAACGAGGTGAGCTCGCTAATTCTGTCGCTACGTAACCTTGCCAAGAAGCGAGGCTCGCGAATCTGTTGGCAGCAGATGGTCTCGTCAGGGGAGAGGAGATTCGAGATTGAAGCGGGCCCAAATGCAAAGGGTGGTCGGTAAGACCTCCTGGCACGGTATCCGGCGGGCGCGGAGGGCTCCGGTGAGATTTGGCTGCGCGTGGTGTGTGCAGATTAGCAGATTGACTATCTGTATGACCATCGGCGGGATCAATGTCTCACTTCCCTTCGGTGGTTTGGCCACGGCGGCGTCCCAGGTGTGAAGACCCATTACAGAGGTCCGGAATTGTGCCCGGTGAAAGCGAAGTTTGACACTTTTCCGAAAAGACATTGGATCCCCCGGCCTCACAGCTATGACCAGACTCTGAGATGTCACTGAGAACCCAGGAGATGAGAGCGCCCCAGTCGCCGACCGGCCGTACTGCAAAGTCCCCACTCCCCAGGCAGGCCGGCAGGGCTCGCAGAGGTTGGCGCTCATGATGCCCCACGAACGGTGGGGTGCATTGCGACGAGGGACCAGGCCGGGCGGGCGGGCGGCTACAAATCCGCGTCCGCCAGCCGTAGCTGGAGGCGTGAGCAGCATCATCCCTGGAGGTGCTGAGAGTTCCTAGATGGCGGCGTGCGGGCTTGTATCTGGTAGAAGAACCTCCAATTTCGTCAAAGACTCACAGACGCCAAGCCAACCAGCCGCGGGCCACAGGGTCCTTATGGCCCGAGGAGACTGCGTGTCTGAGGCTGATGAGGCGCCCGCGAGAGCTGTGTGGATGGCAATACGCCACTTGCATGCCTTGACAGGATGGAGGGGTGTTTGTGATCTTGGGATTCGGCCTGATATCGGCATGATGCTGGCGATGGTGATGGTGGCGGTGACGCTGTCGCGATGGGAGCTCTAGACTGACAGCTCCCGCCCCTTGTCGAAGGCTCCAGCTGGATTTCCCTCCCAGAAACGTTACAGTCAAATCTCATGACTTGCCTACCCTTCTGCTATGAGCTGCACACGACAGTTGGAACCCCACAGGTCGGGTCGGGTCGTCCGGGTCGTTGTTCTGCGGACGGGCTGCCCAACCTGTCGTTCTCCGTTGCAGCTTGCGCCCTTCTGGATCCGCGATGTGCGGATGGTGTTGGCGGTCAAGAGATGTGTGTATGCAGGTGAACGAGTCCGAGGAGGCGAGGAGGATGCTGAGGAGACAAGACGAGAAGGGCAAAGATCCACTTCCCTCCTGCTTCGTACATGACTTAAGAACTTTAAGTAGAAAGAAAGGTTAAAGTGCTGCCAGTGCCCGTCCTCGCCCAACATGGCGGAAGGGACGACTCAAGCACCCGCAATGCACCAGGAACAAGCCATTCATCTTCCAATTCTTTATCTTCCCACAAAGGAAGCTCAACTTGTCCTCGACCTCAATGAGCAGACCGCGTTTGTTTTTAAGAGACGACTTCCAACAACCGATACCTATAATCTTGCATTGCTCTAGCCTGGACCACAATATTGCCCCTGTCGCCCTAAGAAGTATCTCAGCAGATGCAGCCTAGGCAAGTTGTCGTACGATATTTTGGAGCCCCTCCGACGGCTTTCGGGCGTTACAGCCACCACGTTGTGGACCATGCGAGAAAATGAACTGCCGTCTGTCATCCTTCATGTTAGTGTCTCCGCCCATCGCTCAGTTTTTCTAGAGCTTGTCTGACCTCGTTTCAGGCACTGGAGAACCATTAACTTGGCCATGGTCCCCGGGCGCGAAAGTGGATTGACAGTGCAAGGCGCCAGTCACTACCGCACCTGTGGCCCTATTGCTGCCGTACCGGCTTCCCCATTGACAGCGGTAGCTAGCCGCAGGATCCCACGTCTGACCCCCGAACATCTTCGGTCATGTTCATGACAGGCCATTCGGCTGCGGCAAAGCAGTCCGAGGATCATGTCCTGACTGTCATACGGAACGCCCCTTTCGAGTCGACTTACCTCAAGTCTGCCGAATGTCCTTGACTCCACTGCCACGTGGGCCTTACCTGTCAGTCGGGAAGCAACGGCTCCTCCCGCTTGCGAGGTGGGATGATGGAGCTGGCGGTGTGTAGGTCTCATGGGGAAGTCGGTCTGCCCCCCTTACTGCTCTCTCTTGGGAGCCCTTCTCAGACAGGACAAGGCATCACAGGGAAAGGATCTCGCCTTCGTTCAGCTGGTCTACATCTGACCATGATGTTTCTGCCGCCAAGAGTCGCGTGTCGGCATCGTGTCACGACGCACGACATGCTGTCCACGAGGAGGTCACATCACTTCGTCCAGCCGTCGCCCACCTTCCGTTCGAATGATATTTTGCCGTAGGAACTGGCTGCATCAGCATGGGCAGTTGTTTCGCGCCCTTATCCTCTCACTCCGAAGTAACTCGGACCCCATCTTAGACAGCTCGACCCCTGGAAGAACACAGAATGCAGACATGATACGATTTCCCAGGTCGGCCGCTACGAAAGGCCAGCCATCTTTTGTACGGCGCCGACAAGCTTCGTGAGAAAATGCCTCCGGCAGACAAGCTCGACAACTTCCAACCCATTCTCGTACGACTTTTGGGGCCCGAGTCCGTCGACTCTCTGTCTTTGCTCAAACCCTGTCACCACACTTCAACCCCATTCTGCTCCTCGTTGCGAAACTCATCGGATCTCGCGTCCGCACAGCAGCATTGAATCTTGGCGAAGGCCTTAACATCAATCCCGTGAATTTTCGGACCCAGACACCTCGCTAAGCGGCCGGATTGAATCCTCTCTAGGGTTAGCTCCCGTTACGGCCACGGACATGTTGTGTTCTGAACATGCGTCTCCCGCATCTGTTTGCCCCCAATCGTCAAAGTTTGCAAACGTGCGACCTGCAAATATCGGGCACCCAAACCCGCCCATCTTCGGTGATTAGCCTGAGCTGGCGTGCCCCTGTGCCAGAAAGCTGCCACTCCAAAGGAAATTGATAATCTTCCTTCCCGAAGGATTCCGGACTCAATCAAGAGCCCATGATCTTGTTTCTCACCGGTTAGATTATTAGCAAGGCGACTCGACTTTCAAGCCTGATTTCCAACGGTCCCCGGGATCGTTCTTCTAGACGACACCACCCATTGCAACCTCGAAGGAACCCGGGCTTGAGTATGCACACAGTGTGTCACTGCCTGCTTGCAAGTTTGCAGTGGGTGGAGGGACTCGTGTGCCCAGGTGTGCCTCTCTGCTTGCCTCCTTGTTCCAGCCGCGAGGAACCCACCAGAAGCGAACTTGGACGCCCCAGCGGCCCTGAACCTCACCCAGAATGTACAGCAGCTCCTCCCACAAGTCCCATTCTCGCACTCTGGAGTTACCACAGGCGACCCAACCCTTGCGCATCCAGGTATAGATCCTGTGCAGCAGAATCCAGCAAGTCAGTCTCGGCGCCGGATAGGGGAAAGGGGGCAGCAACATTGAACTCACCAATCAGTCACACTCTTGGCCAAGGTCTCAGAATCAGTCTTGATGATGAAGCTCTTCAGCTGACCACCTGGCAGCATGCCCTTCTCCAGGATACGCAGCGCGATCTTGAGGGCCTCGATGGTGGCGACCAGCTCGCTCCGGTACAGGCTCATGAACTGGCCATTGATCTTCGACACAGCCTGACCTTGGATGTTGAAGTGGTTTCCTGGACCGACAAAGACAGAATATCCACCTCGGGGTCCTGGGTAGACAAACTTGTCGGACTTGTAGGCGCCGGCAACGCCCACGATGATCGAGTTGAATGCGGCAAAGGGAGTAGCCAAGCCGGTGTTAGGATCGTTCAGGCACTCGTAGACGAAGGTGTCACCTATGGACCGCTCAATCTTGTCTGGAATTCAGAATGTCAGTGATCGATTCTGAGCTCTGTCTCCATGAACCACCACTAGTGATAACCGTGACGATGAGAAGCGGGTGGCCTTGTTGTGGCTCCAGCAGAAAACCTGAGCATGACAGAGGACTCTGTTTCGAGTCGAGAGGCGGTAAGGGAGAGGGAGCGGCCGCACTATAAGCACGGTCAAGGCAGGATGTGAGAGTGCTAGATTCCAGGGCTATTGGTGGGGAAGGACTCTCGAGAGCGAGAGCGCCTCTGCAAGCACCCACAATGATTGACCTTGCGGGCAAAAGGATCCGTGACAGGATCATAAGCGATCGTGGGGGTAAACAGCGTCGCCCTGTCATGGTCAGCAAAGTAAACTGCCTGAACTAACGAGGGATGTCGAAAGAAGCTGGATGGTGGACCGTCTGAGGCCGTTCCGCCGTCATCGTCCCCTAGACTCGGGAGTGTACTGCCGTCCAATTGTTGCCGCAGAAGGCTCATCTTGAGAAGTTGCGGTGCGAGGGCATATTTGTTCGAGATACATACATGTTGAAGACGATGTCACTGATACTCAATAAATTCTGAGTGCCTGCCTGGGGTCAGGAAAGAGGGAATGCTCCAGATGTCGTGACTGATGTGAACGCGTGGTATCTTGCCTGCTGCCTAGAGGGGTTTGACACTGTGAGACTGTTCCGGCCTGAGTAGATGATTTGGGACTTCTTGCCTTGATGGTGCTTTTGCGGCTTGGTATTCAAACTGATGCTGTGGTGATATGCCGTCTCTTTATCGTCGTCGTCATCGTGCTCGAGGCTATGATACAACAATGGACTGGAGTAGTGTCTTGCTCCAACGACAAGATTGCCTAGTAGTAGTAAGTCGAGGGAGCTTGTCTTCTGATGATGTCGACTGAAGGCCTGGATATGATGATGAACGAGGGAATTCCGACAGGTGTGCGCGCGAGTGTGATGGAGAAGAAAAAAAGAGGCGACAACGAGAGAGACGCGACAATGTGGGTGGAGGATGCGACGAGGAGGAGGCTTCAGGGAAGGCACGACAGGTTGGTTGAGAAGGTGTGCAGCTACCTCGAGTACCTTCTCTCCACCCGGGCCACTGCCCTCTCCCAGGCATTCTTCCTACCTATGTACTCCTCCAGGAAGAACTCTGCGGGCTTGGCTGGGGAAGAGCCTGAGGAGGTACATTGCTCCTCTCTGCACATTTCCCAGCACAACTTCTTCAAGATTCTGTTGTAACTTGACTCCCTCCCCCTTGCCGAGATCACAGGGCACGTTACCACCACCGCATCACATGAGGACATAATTCAGCCTTGGTGGGTCGGTCAGGTTGGGATTATGGAACACGCCATCTCACTCGCTGTCTTTGTGTGCTGCCTCCAAACCCAACCCAAGCCTTGCTTCCATCCACATATCTCATATTTGTGTAGCATCTTATCTTGATTGCTCAGCTTGGCTTCAGGGGACGCTGGCAGATGATGGAATAACTGCACTGTTGTTGTTGCACTTAGACTATTCCTTTGTTGCAGCTCCGACAACAGAATCCTATTTCAAGATCATCAAAGTGCCTACTTGTCATTTTTGGGGTTTACCTCGTCGGGATGCTAGGCATCGAGTTGGGAACACAACTCGAGTGAAAGTAGTGCTAGTCATCATGAGCACGGAGAAACCTAGGTGATACTTGACCAGCACATGAGAAAGCCCCAAAATGGATACAAAGGCGACATTCATAAGTTCTCGGGTACCTAGGTATTATTCATACAAATATCATCCATGCTAGGCATGTACCAGTCCTGTTCTCAATACAAACTCGAAGACTATGCCTTTCAGCAGCACATTATGTATCCTCCGATTTCCAATACAACTTGTTTGCTAACGATACCCTCCAAACTCGTCAAGTGTCCGATACCAAAAGCTCCTTCCGCAGACGCCCCAGGCACCTTGCTTCCCAGTTTGAAGAACCCCCCCCCCACCATTTGGAAGTCTCTGATCCCGATAATGATAATTTCGTGGCTTCCTCCAAATCATGAGACGCCATCATCTCCCGCTTCATGTTCCAGTCTATCCTTTCCCCTGTCAAAATCGTCGGTCCGTGGCCGCCTGCCATACTACTCCAGGCCAGCATTGGACATTCGTCCCATCGGAGCTTGATCCTTGGGCCTGTCAAGGATATTCGAGTACACCTCCAGGCCGTGGCCCATCGTCTTGACCAGCTCAAAAATGTGATCTCCCTTGAAGGTCTTAGCCCAGATACGCAGGACCGCAGAGGCGAGCTGACGCAGCTTGGTCGAATCCTTGAGTGATGCATCATTTCGATTCTGCTGTTGCACGGGTTGGACCGGCTCAGCGGACGCAGAGGCGGCGGCTAGAGAGGGGTCAATCGGAACGGCGTATTCGGTTTCGTCGACGATGGTCTTGATGGAGGACAGGATAGTCTTCTCCTCCGTGGTCAAGACTTGCGTGGGGCTCATCGACGCGAGCGTGATGAGCCACTTGGCAAGTAGGACAGCGCACTCAAGATTGCACACTGCAGGGGTGCTCGTCAGTGGGGGTTCACACCCATCTTCATCCTCAGTCACACCATCCTGCGAAGGCGAAAAAGAAGTGGTTTGCTCACGAGAATGCTGCATGCTCCACTCAAGCGACTTAGTCCTGGCGATGTAGTTTATGCCGGCCTTGACGAGCATCGACAAGGCATGCACTGCTTGCAGAATGGCCTTGTTCAACCGTTGGCCACGAGGTAGCAGAGGCATGTTGTTGAAAATGTTGGCAGCCGCATACGGCTCCCGGCTTTCAAGAGCGCGGGCTGGCACCAGATCGGTGTGGAGACGTATGTGCGCGAGTCTTGACAGAGCTGTGGCGTCGAAGGCGACAGGCCCTCCGGGAGTGTTCTCACTGCCCATCTGTTGAGCAGACTGGGTGATCCTCAAACGGTGCTCCTCGAAGCCCATTTGCCAGGTACGCAAAGCCTGACTGACCTGCTCGACGTCTTGTTCCCTGAGTCCGCCGTTGTCGTATGCTACTGTATTGACATAGGGAGTCTGTGGCATCGGGAACGAGGTCTGCTTGAGCAGGTAGATATGTTGGATCAAAGCATGTATCATGACATAGTTGCCCAAGGTCGAAAGAGTGTTGAGGGTGCCTCCACTTGGTCGACCAAGGAGCCTCGTCAGGGCATCCTGCAGCGATATATCCATATGGGGGATGGATTGCCGGGCTTCACGCCACTGCCACGCGTTCTCTGCCCTCCAGAGTCTGGAGGGGCTGGGAAGGGGCATGTTGATCTCTGAATTCACCACAACAGGCGGGCTGTTGTACGCAATACTGCATAGATTGAAGTAGCAGTAGGCGATGAGCTTCGTCCGGATGCTTCCCTCGCTCCTGACCCACGATTCCCAGTCGGTAAACTGGTTGGGTTCCTGATTCAATCCTTCGTCCCGAATCAGAAGTGCTAGCTGGCTTTGCAGGGATAAAGCATCCTGTAGAATTGCTTTCGCCCCCCAAAGCCCGACAGAGAACAGTAGCAAGAGGGCCTGGATAGTCTCGAGACGGGACTGAGGGTTGTTGGGAGAGCTATGAAGGGTTAGCGTAATTACTGCGAAAGGAGATTTGGGGCGGGGGAGGGTTCAAGAGGACGCACAAGAGTTCACGGTGGGTCTCCTGTGTTATTGGCCTATCTGAATGCACTGAAGTGAAAGAGTGGCGGAATCCCGAACTAGGCGATGCGCGGGTCGAATGAGGACTGTATGCCGCCGGAGTGGGCAGAAGTGTGTGCACCTCGTGGCTGTGCCGTCTTCGAATTTGCTCCAGGGCGACAGCCTTGGCAGCATACCAGAGTGCATGACCGCGATGGCTCTCGAATCGGTACTGGGCTCCCACTGAGGCGATCGCAAGAAGGAGCTCGGGGGCCATCTCGGTAGGGGAGAGGGTCGGTATGTGCAAGAACGGTAAGTGCTCTTGGAACCCACTGATGTAGCCCTCGAGGTATCGAGTCAGGGTATGGCGAGAAGGGAAGACAAAGTCATTTGGTAGCACGCTCGAGAATTCGTCCAGTCGATTCTTGATGATTCCGTGGTCATTGACCGAGATCCTCCAGGCTGGCGCCCTCATGCCATCATCCTGCATTCTGTTGACACCATCTGCAGCAGTCTCCGGCGCAAGAGAGGGAAATCTTGAGGGGAATGACGACGCCGGACCACGGGGCCAAACACCGAAAGACTGATCTGCGTCAACCGTAGCTGGCAAGAAGTGTGACTGCGAGCTGATATCGTCCATGAAAAGATCGTAGTGCTCGAAGGGAGGCTGCTGAGGGCCCGAAGTGATGGCGAATGGGGCCGAGGTGACTGGAAACGGCGCTGAAGTGGTCAGAAAGGGTGCTGAGCTAACTGCGAATGGAGCAGTAGTAGCGGGAAACGTCGCGGAGTAGACGGTAGGGTCTGGATCCCGGCCACGATCATTGTACGTTGGCAAATCGTCGACCCGTCCCAGATTGGACTGCGTTTGGCCCATGTCCGGGATCATGGCTTGCATCGGATTCACGTCACCACCTGACGCAAGGTGAGTCGCGGCGTCTGACAAGAGATCGAGATTGCAAGCTGGAGCTGGTCGTGGCGCGATTCGAGAGTCAGAAGGTAAACTTGAGACTACCGCACTCATTGTGGCATTGGGTGCCGGGACAAAGTGACTCTGAGCGTGCTGCTGTGGCATACCAAGCATGTCGGTGTCGGGTTGACTCTTCGTCGGGCTCGACTGCGTGTTCGCCGAGGACGATTTCCTCTGTCTGGTGGTCGAGCTTGGGACGCCATCCTTATTTCCATCACTGAGATGCACAAGTTTCTCGTGGCGGACGAGGAGGTCCCTGATATCCATGTAAGCATTTTTCGAGGGTGACAAGCACGCAAGGGCAAGCACGCAAGAAAATCGTTTACAGAGTGATTGGAACAGGCCCGTGGAGAAGGGACGGGGACACCAGACGAATATATGATTTCGAGGCATTTTGGGGTAAGGGCCATGTGCAGTTGGCTGTTGGAGTTCACCTGATAAGGGCAGGAGAACCCGATCAAGCAGAACCTCTACGCGCGCCGAACACCTAAAAGGACAAAAAGGCTGCTTACCGTCTGCCGAAACACTTCCCACAGTTGTCCCAATTGCATTTGAATGGCTTCTCCTTGGTGTGTGTCCTCTCATGTCTTTGGACATGCTCCACTCTCCTGATCGAAGGCCCAGATGGTAAGCCGAAGTCATTATCAGTGTGGACCAGATCGGGCAGCTCACCTGAACCACTTGTTGCAATACTTGCAAGGCAAGGTCTTGGGTTTTGGCTGCTTGGCATCGCCATTAGCGTCCAGGCTGCCCGGAGGGCTGGGCCCTGGTGGTGACTGGACGGAGAGCATGCTGGTGTGCCAGGCTTCAGACCTGGAAGAGACTGGGGTTGCGGCAAGGTGGTTGACAGGTCATGCGATTCAGTGTGCGGAGACAGGTCGAGTAGACCGTCGTGGAGAAGCGCGATGATCACTGCGCACTGAGCGAAATGGAGAGGCGGTAGACAGATGCTGCTCGCTAACAGTTCTGGACGAGCGCAAAGTCAGGGCGGGGATGCTTCTTTGTCCTAGCGAATCACCCTCGTCGAAAGGTCAACATGCCACTCTCCGGATATTGTGGTGGTACTGTGAAGGCCAAAAGCTGGAACCCCCGGCTGTGCCAATGATAAGATGAGGCGACTATCCTCGGTGGGACACTGGCGGCCAGATTGGGATAAGGTTGATAGCACAGCAGGACCTTGGAAGTCAGATACTGGCAGGCGGTTAGGCTGTGATAGTAGGCTTCCAGACTCGACCACCGTTGGTTGGCCGCAGCGGGCAAAGTGAGACACAGAGCACACAGGCCAAACCAGGAACCGCAGGCAGATAATCTTCTCCTTGATCTGTGTGGGCACACGAGACTGAGCAGTCAGATCCGACCGTTGTATTCGGTAGCGGCTGCCTGAAGCTTAAGAGGAGATAACCTCCGAGGATGCACCACTGGAATAGGCACAGGCTCAATAGGGGCACGCGGGATGGTGCCAAGGCGGGAAGTATCAAGTCAAGCACGTGGAGGGCGTATTTTGCCTCGTCGCAACACTCGCCCAATATTTGTCGGGCAGACTCTCGGATGGTTGAATCTTGCTAATTTGCAAAGGGGTCGCAGTGATAGTCTATGTGTGCATCAGGAATTAGCGGCCGCGTCTGCTCTTGAAAATGAGAATCAATGTGCTCCTGCCCGGTCGTTGCAGGCAAGGTCCCGCTCTGGATCCTCGAAATTCTCCGAGGCGTGGGGTTGAACACGCAGTGCAGCCTTGGATCTGGGGAAAAGGTGCGGGAACTGCTGGGGTTCCGAGGCGGGGAAGGCGGGTGATGGACGAGGATTGTTTGAGTAGCGGGCGTCAGGCCAACCCTTGTCCACATAGAACGTGACAGAGACAGACACAGAGGCAGCGGCAGAGGGCGAGGGCGGGAGCAGGGCGCACAGCCGGGTGAGGGGAAAAGTGAAGATTACTTGAGTCGAGGCTGGTTGGAGGATGTGTACTCGATACGGTGGTGAAGAGCGGAGGACGAGATTGTGGAGAATACCAGAAAAGGGTAGCACGGGCATCAACGCGTAAGTAGATCAAGACAGTACATACCAAGGCACGCTCCGTTGTTATTCTTTTGAGACTCCTGAGAACCTGGGCCTGAATGGGGGGGGGGGTGCGGTAGTGCGCAGTGTTTCGAGGACGAGACTGCAGCTGTGTTAATATAACGGCCGACGGGATGAAGAGCAGTCCGTCGCGCGCAGAACGAAGACCACTGAGCGCGGATCGACGTGAGACTTGGGCCCGACTGTTTGGTGCACGTACTTTTTGTCCTGTATCTGTATTTCTCTTGTGGTTCAGTCACCCTTTCTCCAACAATCCGAGTCAGGCTTGGGCCGGGCCGGGCTGGGCTGGGGATGAGGCTCGCAGATCTGACGTCGAAGTGAGGGATACTCCGCAGCCTGACGAGACTCGAGGCGTTGGGGCCAGACTCCGACTGATTGGGCCCGGGCTTGAAATGGCGGGACACTGTCGATTGGAGAACGAAGAGGGCGCGGGCGCGAACACGGAGACCTTGGGAGGCTCTGTGCTGATGCAGATGAAGATGGAGATGGAGATGGAGATCTGGTGAGGAGAGGAGAGGAGAGCCCTGAGAAGGCTTGGGAACCTGAAGTACGAAAAGCGGGGTCGATAGGCCCAAAGAAAGGAGAAAAGAAACACCAAAAGATAATGGATGATTGATGACTGGGGGACCTGAGGGAAAGGCGGTCGCGTGATGGGATACAAGAGATGATGCAGCGGCCAATGCAGGGAAAAAGAAAGGGCGCAGGACAAAGACCCAAGGCAAGGCGCTGCTGGTCTGGTGGGCAATGGGGACCTATCTCTCGCAGAACCCCATCAATCAGGTGCACACCGTGAAAGAGCTGTATCGGCGTCGCGGTGCATACGTCCACGACCAGTTGGCTGCGATGTGATGCCCGCACGGTCTGGTATGAAGCTTCGAGGTGCGTCGCTGGCGCGCGTCAGATGCGGAGGTGGAGTCGCGTGTGCTGTGGTCGCCTTTTCCTTGCGCTGTCCCCTGTTGAAGCTGCTCCGCAATTGAATTGAGCTGCAGTCGTGAAGATGGGGGGAAAGTGAGGGAGTGGAGGGAAAAGTGTGGGTGAAATGCGGAGGTGGGGACGGGAACTTTGCAGGCTGGCATCCGAGGGGGGCGAGCGGGAAGACTGGACTGGACGGGACTGGAGAGGAGCGTCCAGCAACTGGGTCCGGCCCTGAGCTGCTGGCTGGGCTCGTCTGCGTCTACGTGACGGGTAGTGCAGTAGCGGAGGGGTCTGGGGGAGCTACTCCGCTGCGTACCTAGCACAATGTATCCGTACTTGCACGGCACTGGTACGTCGCATGCATTGGCAGCATCCGTATACGCACCCTCCGTGTCCGTAGGGGGCTGTAAGCTCAGCACCGCAAACACATTCGAGACCCGAGAATTTTCCAAAGTTGCATTTGCTGGGCACGTGCTGGAGTGACTGTCACGGCATAGAATGAGAGGATCAGCTACGGGAAAGGCAACGTCATGCCTGATGACCAGCTGCCACTTCACGTCGTAATTGTAATAGTCCCTCGTAAATTGGATGCACTGGGCATAGAGTTTTTCCCGGTCTATCCTGTTCAGTGTCTGGCATTGCATTGCGTTGGGACTGGGACTGGCAACTGGCGAGTCCTGTCAGAAGACCGCTACCGGAACGGTCATGGCTCAGCGCTTGGCGGCAATTAGCGACGGATCGACCGGCAGGTGTGCACGCTGACACTGTCGCTGACACTGACACGGTGCACGGAACACGTCGACGACAAGCTGAGAAAAGGCGCTGTTCGCATTGTGAGTCGGTTTCTGGTGTGCGATCAGAAACTTTTTTCTCCGCCCTTGCGAGAAATGCGGCTTGCATTTCCCCATCAAACCCTCATGGGAAGAAAGAAATGACGGTTGAGGCTGTGAGGTCGTCCCCGCATTGGAGAAGGGGAGCCGCCGGCAAGCTGCAAGGGTAGAGGCATGCAACGGTACCAGGGTGTCAAGGGTGCAAGGGTACAAGGGTTTCAGAGTTGTGCCGCAGAGGCGGCTGCTGGCCTGCTGGCCGGGCGGGGCGGGGAATAAGCTTCCAAGTTCCAGCCACTCGAGGACGGAATATTGGAAAGCGAACGTAGCGAGAAGAAAGAGGGGTTTCCCTCGGCATTGCACATTCAAGTTGCGAGCAACTGGACCAGATCGCCTTGGCCTTGCAGCCGATCCCCGGATGCACTGCAACGGCTATTGCAAGGAAGGCACGGAATAGAGTGGACCCTCCCCGGCCAATCATCGGGTGCCCATTATGTTTCTCATTATGTCACAGATTGAGAATGCTGTCATCCAATTTCTCAGGAGGAATATGGCGTTGTCTGCATTGCAAGTTTGCACCTAGATACACCCCAAATTGTTTTTGTGGAAATGGTACCTGGATTGACTGTGGAGATGAGAAGAAGAATCGACGCTGTTTCTCGAACGGGGAAATTCAAGTTGGAGAACCTTTCCAAGTACAGTACCCCGGATTTCAAAATCTGGGGAAGGAACGGTGGAGTGGGCCCTCACGAACCACTCTGACCAGTTCAGGGCAGGGGTGGTGACGGCTCCTCTTGGAGTTCGCAAGATGCGGAGAAAACGTCAACTCGCACGGCGCGACAACTTATTAGATCTGGAGAGGCAGATCGCAATGACGGCTTGTACCAGAGTATTGTCTTGTCCTTCCTGCACCGCTACTCAGGTATCTGTCTTTGCGAGGCCCATGCCCGTGAAGCCCAGACCGTTGGCCGATCAGCCCTTCCCCCTAGGTTTTAAAAATGCCGGCACACGACATGCCATACCTGGGTACCCTCTAGCTCCCCTGCAGCGAATTTGGTGTCTACTGTTCTGGTCGGGCTGTTTTGCATAGTACATATGTGGTGGAATGCGGGCCGGGGCCTTCTCAGACTCGATGTCACGAGCACGAGACTCAGGAACCTCACCGCCGCCGGCCCACCTGCAGGCCCCCACTTCATGACTAAGTAATGACGGCATCCGCCACACGTTTTTCTCTCGAGTCACGAGTGGGCAGCTCCCGATTCGCAAGCCTTGTATACAGAGTCGACCTGCTGAGCGTATATACCAGCAGCCTCGCTTTGCTTTGAGAAGCGAGCTTCCACGTGGCATTGCCGAGCATGGGATGCAGGAGTCAGCCCAGGTGGTTGCTGTGAGCGTGAAAATGTCCATGCTGACATTTGTGCGTGTCCGCCCCCCCCCCCCCGCGTGTCTAGCCTGTGCTTCCTTGATGTTGCCTCCAGGGCTGCTAGTAGCTACCTCCACAAGCAGGTAACGCTTGAAGAGAATCTGCTTTGCCCCAGGCTGGCACATACGAGGCCATCCTGCCTGTCCAGAGGACCGTGACCGATTACCTAGGCATCTGTTTCTGGGAGGTAAGCGATCCAATGGTCAGGCTCCCTTCGGGGCACCTGAGACCTCCCTAAGTGAGAACCAAAGCCTGCTGCCTGTGGAGATACTAGTAGACTGCCACTGAGCCACATAATGAGAGTGAGCGACTGTGTAAACTTGGACTTTAGACGGCGACGCTGGTCTAGAAATGTGGGACTTGAGAGCCAATGAGTTTCCACAAGGTTTGTCTACGGGTGTCGCCCAGAGCACGCGTCCATCGACGTACTGAACACATGGAACCATCCGGATCGTAATGCAACGCGACCAAGTCGGCTCTCCGAGTCATTGACCAGTGTATAGCAAATTTCAAGGCTTCGAACGCCCTGCCCGAGGACGACGGTATCACCCGGGAATGCTTTGAGGAGTGTTCCATATTCGAGCTGCCCAAGCGGTCTGTTCATGCACGAATCATTTAGTACCGTATGTGCTGTCCAAAGTTGTGTTGGCTTCTGGGAGTTTGGGGGAAAGGGTGAAGAAAAAGAAGAGATAGATTGATCTCGAGATAGACCATGGTAGCCTTGAAATTGAAGAAGACGCCCACGAAGGGAAGCTTCCCGAGCCTGTCGGTGCTGTACCCACCTTGGAGCATGAGCATAATTCGCAAACGTACTGTCATGCCCGTGACGCTGACAACTGAGAAGACCAGAACGCAAGTGATCATGGAGAGTTTAAGTTAATGTCATCTCACGTTTTGGTTGTGCTCTGTGTGACTACTTAAGTAGGTGCCTGCGTGTAGGACATGTGGAAGGCCGGGGATGAATCAGCTCCCGAGGTCGCGGGTACTAGGTACTTTCCAAATTCCTAACTGTTCCTAGGTACTGGTCAGTCCTTTGCTTAATGGATCTCAAAACAGGTATTTTAGAGCGAGAGTGGCTGTTGCCGCAAACTTTCATCGCAGAATGACGAATGTTCAATACTTAAATAGGAAATTTAAGACGATGAACAGCCGCCCAGGTGATTCAACCCATGGATGTTGTCAGCATTGAGCGATGAGAATATCTACCTCAGTACTACATAAGCTATGTCAGCAGACACTTCAAGGGTTGAACCACAATCTCGACACGTCTCGCGCAACACCAGCTTGTATTTGGATTCATGGCCAGACACTCGTAGAACGCAGCCGATCAGGCAAAATGTAGCATCTATCTACCCTAGGCTGTCACTCCTGATGTAGTAAAAACAGCTGGCTTAGAAGAGGCAAAGCACCCAAATGCATCTGATCATCATCACCTAGGTACCCTCCAACACATGCGCACCACGGTTGACATGCCTTTGTACCTATATCTGAATACGCAGGCGTCCTTTTGTGGTGATGATATGCTTGTTTGGGAAGATGGGCGTCTATGACGCCGCTGAGGGCGAACCCGTTTACTGCAAGCGAATTCTATAGCTTTCGCAGTTGTTGTCTAAGACCCAACAACGTAGAACAATCAACCATGTGTACACCTACGTGCTCTGGAGGTACCTATGTAATATGCGGCCTCAACCTTGGAACACTGCGAGATGGCCAACTTCCAAGGTTCGGCATCAGTGCTAACACGGTGCGCTTCAAATACGCAAAGTGGGACTGCGCCGTGCCATGTAGAGACCTGTCACCCCGTCCTTCAATGATACTGAGAGTAGAACCTGCAGGTGTCCGTGATGAACCAAGAAAGAAGACGCATTGCAAACCACCCAGGTATCCTATCGTCCTGGAGCAGACGTGTATATGATTGGCCTCGTCTTCCTGTCACGTTACTCCCGAGGTCGTGTCTTAAAGTTGCGCACACACCATGCGGATTAATCAAGTCCAATAGACATGACCAGTATGTGTAGCGCTATTCATGGAACCTTGTGGTAGTACAGACCTTGGGATGGAATGTTGCCTCAACACTGCCTAGGTACGGTGGTGCCGCGCGGGCTTCGGTCAAGCCCAGCTCGCATCACATCAGTCATAGATAGGTAGCTTCCCATTTGAGGAAGGCAAAGAAACTGTTCCACCTGGGCAGCGTCTTTGTTAATTCCTAACGTTTAAATGCAACTCCTAAAGCTGACAGATACTTGACTTCACAAGCAAAGCTGATAAGAGTTCTTCAGGCGGGAAGTTAAGACGGCCGATGTACAACAAGACATTGTGGAAATACTACACAGGATAAACCCGTGGGGCATTAAAACGTCCTGTTTTCAACCAAGACTTTAGGCGGCATGTCAAAAGAGTTCGCCCACTGCGCTTGCAGTGGACTACTTGCAGTGGACTACGTCTCTTGGGCTTGTCTTCTTTTTGTTTTTGTTCTTTATAATCATCTCGAGAGCACGGTATCGATCTCTCCCATCTTTGTTTCCGAAGGGACACCCTGAAGAATCTGAGACTCGATCCAGGCTCTGGATCCCCGAACCACCATTTCGGCGACTGTTCCTCTCCTACCGCTATTGTTTTTTCTTTTTCCCTTTTTCCCTTTTTTTATTTTATAATGCCCAGCGATGGTGAATGATGCCCGGCACCCACCCAACTTTCTATCTATGGATAAGCGGATTATGGGATGGGCTGGTACTAGGACCACTACACTAAGCAGTTGGTGGTTGGGTGCCGGGGATGCTATTGGCTGCATTGGCTTGGATTATATGCCTGTGTTGATTTGGCTCTCCCCCCGCCCCTCCCCCAACCCAAGCCCTAGTCTCCCTTGAGTACAATCAAATCGCAATGACCGATCTGGACCTCTAACAATCGACGACATCCCACGGAGGAGTAATCGTCTATCTGAGCAATTCTGGTGGGGTAATGCCAGCAGGGCGATCGGTCAACGTTGAAGGACGAATGCAGACGGTAGGGATTCTCCTTTTCGATGCCACGGTGTGGCACCGGTAGATGTCAATACTAGCTATGTCAACCCTCATTGGACAGAAAAGGGAAATTTGGAGGATTGTCGTGATGGTCGATTCGAGGGCTAATTGGGAGGTCCACGGGCACGGAAGTGAAATTCGGCCGAAGATGTCGTCTACTTTAGCGTCTCACATCCTGCACGCCTGGGCGACGAGAACGGAAGGAGCCGCGCCCCATTGAGATCAGATGAAGGGGCGGGGCGGTCATTCGACCCTGGAGCCTCAGGCTAGACCGTGTTGGACCAGACAGGCCCTGACAGCATCATCGCTGCCGTCGCCTCTTCGGTTCTGCCTCATTTCCGTCGGCTCGGCCCTTTTTCACGCAGTGTAATCTTCTTACTCGTCGTCCAGCGCCACAACTGAGGACCGCCAGGCAGCCTGGCCACTCGAGACGGCCCGATCCAGGTTCGAGAAGCCACTGAACATTTTGAGTGATCACACTACACTTAAGACTACCTATATGTAGGTGATAAGTCCAGTGTTGGACACTCCAAGGAGCACGCAGACATGTCGCGTGCAGGGATGCTCTTCTATAGGTTGGCCTCGTGCTTGACCCTTTTGGTCAGGATGCATGCGCACCATCATGATTCAAAGTTGTGCGTCTTTGTGCAGCGACGGAGGGAACGAACACGTCGAGTGCCCTGACGCCAACACTCCAGAGCTGCTCACTCACCGAGCCTGCGAATGCAAAGCCCAGGTCGTCTGGAAGACTGGAACCAAACGGTCGAAGACGCGCATTTGATTCCCCTTTACGGACGACGATTCGCAACCTTGAAATGCAGCCAGGAAGGAAGAGGAATAGGACCGTCATCCTCCTTGGTCTCAGGAACTCCAAGTGCACCCTGCTGACACCGTCTCAGGCACGCGATCCATCCCGGGAGACATAGCATTGGACTACCGGCAGCTGACAACTCGCTCGGCCGAGGTTTTGCCCCGGAAGCTGGCGGGTCGAGGGGCTAACATGACGCTCGCCAGGCCAAGACTGCGGGGTGCAGCGTGCAGTGGTGTTGGTGGCACACAAGCCAGCAAGCCTGCAAGCCTGGACGGCAGGACGGCTGCACCACCACGACGCGACCCGGGCGGTCGGCTACCTGCGTAACGCCAACTCTTGGCGTCGAGGCGTTAGTGCCTCATTTTGTTCAAGTCAGGCCGAACGCACCCCGGACCAGGTGCACAAATCGTGGGGAGCCCTGACACGCATGGGAGAGCATGTGCTTCGGCGGCGCTCCCCGCTTGTGACCCGTTCTGTGGAGCCGGCCGCACGCCGACGACCCTTCACTTCACACCCTTCGTCCGAACGGCTTCTTCACAGGACCAAGGGCCGCCGATGATCGCCTCACAGTCACCCGTCCTGCAGTGGCGTCCTCGATGCGGTCCTTGGCTGGTCTAAAACGACTGCTACAGTCCAGTTCACTAGATTGGCTGCTTGGAAGTCGTCTTTAGTCTTCACAGACAGCCTTACAATGTTCGGGAGCTGCTGGCACTTTGCAGATACCCGTCGAGCCGGTCGGTGGCCTTCCTCTTTGGGCGAGCTGTCTACGCCCGTACGCATCGCGCGAGCAGTGAGCCTTGACGTGCCGAGCGTTGGACCTATTCATGGCATCTGGCATCTAGTGACCGAAATTAAAACGGCCGACGTCGTCCCGGGCTGGGGTACGCTCGGAGCACTGCTTTTGCAGAGCGGCTAGGATCCAGCAGGTTGGGCTTGCCCCCATGCCACCCTTCTGGCTATCCCTCTCTGGCAATGACTGATCGCTGCGGGTAGCCTTGCAATCCAACGCCCTGCCGAGTTTCCTCGCCTGTCGACGACATCACCTGCAGAGATCACCCGGAGAGGGTACCGAGCAGTGTGGATGTGATCGACGAACAGGAAGACGGAAAGGCCACTCCCGCGAATTGTGGGCCCCTGTCGAGATACCTGGACTGGGCTGTCCAGGCCGTGGGGTGCGATTCGCCCAACCACACCCGCTGTCGAATTTCCATCAAGATTGATCCGCACTTTTGGGATGTCCCGTCCCTGAAATTTGACAACAGCGAATCATCGCCGATTGTTTCAGAAACTCATCGGTCTACACTGCCGCTTGTTGAACATGAAAACTGACCGCGGTCGCCAAAAGCCGCGTAGCTAATGCCGCCCTGCAGGACTTGCCCACGCCCCGTGCCCCATTTGCTGACGTACGAGGCAAGATCAACGAGTCAGGGCCCATCCTCCAAGATCGAGGGCATCACCAGCGAGCGCGATTCTTGTCTCAGGCGCCAGGCATGTGGTCCGAGCAGGGACCTCGTGAGGCGGTGATCTGGCATGTCAAGAACCTGACAAGTCAAGTGGCCACGCCTGGCACGGCCTGGCTGGGATGTCACCACTAACCGGATATTATCCATGGTCCTACTTCACAAATGGCAAAGATGCATACATACTATGCCTTAGGGCACAGCAGTCACGGTTGAGGTCCCGTCTCTCGGCCAAATTCCATTTGTCGACGTCTCCCTGTTGCTTGCACCCTCTAGGAAGGTGACTTGGTTGACGATGTCACGACGCTCCTCCGTACCTGGATGTGGCCGACCTGAATTGCATCCCATCCCTTGCTACCTTGCCGCGTTGGCCCCGTGGGCATCCACTCCTACCCAGGGATGGCAGCATGCCTCGGGACCTGCCATCCTCCTTCATTACCTTTATGTCTTTGATCATAACCATGTTTGTTTCTGATTGTGTGAGTATATACTGCGCGACAGCACCACATGGTGTTCGTCCCATCTTCACCGTTTCAAGGTCCATATTCCTTGTTCGGCTACTCGTCCTCTTCCTTTCTTGAGGCCCTGATTGTGTTTTGACCATGCGTTCCTTCATACAATTCGCCCTGGCCTTTGCCAGCCTCTTCATTGCTGTGCATGCGGACTATTGGTTGGGAGACATCTCTCATCAGGGCTTGGCCCCTTATGCTGGATCCGGCTATACTGTGTTCAGAAATGTGAAGGACTATGGGGCAGTAGGTATGGTCGCGTGCCAGGTTGAGAACTTGGGCAATCGGGGCGAAGGACTGACGTGTGTCTCAAGGTGACGGGGTTACCGATGATACGGCCGCCATCAACAGTGCTGTTACGGCTGGAAGCCGTTGTGGTCAGGGATGCGTACGTAACCAACCGAGTGACGGGCCAACACCCCTGATATCATTGCTTTGAGCCTTGCTGACGGTTGACAGGACTCTACTACAGCAACACCGGCGATTGTCTACTTCCCAGCCGGAACTTACCTCATCTCCTCCTCCATCTTCCCCGACTACTTCACTCAACTCATTGGCGATGCGACCGATCGGCCTACCCTCAAGGCTGCGGCTAGCATGACTGGCTTTGGTCTTGTTGACGCGAATCCATACTACTCATCAGATCTGAACTGGGTGTCCACCAATGTGTTCTACACGTCGATCAGGAATCTGATCTTCGACACCACGAGCGTTGCTGCCACTACAGCCTGCACGGGTATTCACTGGCCCGTGTCGCAGGCCACCTCTCTTCAAAATGTGGAATTCAACATGCCGACTACCTCTGGTGTCGTCCACGTTGGTATCTTTATGGAATCTGGTAGTGGTGGCTTCATGACGGATGTCACCTTCAACGGCGGTCAATATGGCGCGCAATTCGGCAATCAGCAGTATACGATGCGCAACCTTGTGTTCAACAACCCGGGCGTGGCCGCAATCCAGATGCTTTGGGACTGGGACTGGACCTTCATCAACCTGACCATCAACAATGCCCCAATCGGTATTGACATGTCCCTGGACACATCTTCCAACCAGGTCGTCGGCTCCATGATCGTCATCGATAGCACTTTCACAGACGTCAGTGTTGGCATCAAGACGGCTTACGCTTCCGCCTCCACTTCGACCAACGGCAGTCTTGTGCTGGAGAACGTTGTTCTCAGCAACTCTCCTGTCGCGATCGAGAATGACAGCGGCACCGTGCTGGCGGGAGGAACCACGACGATCGCTGCATGGGCCGAAGGCCACACCTACACTCTGACTTCGGGCCCGACTGACACCATGGGTACCATCACCGCCAACAGCCGACCTGCCGCCCTCCTAGGATCTGGCAGCAGCTACTACGCGCGCTCCAAACCCCTATATGAGACTCTATCGTCCTCAGACTTTGTGAGCGTGCGCTCCTCTGGCGCGGTCGGCGATGGTGCCACAGACGACACGGCAGCCATCCAGTCCGCGATCAACAGCGCCGTCAGTGCTGGCAAGGTGGTCTTCATCGACTACGGCCTGTACCGCATCACGGCGACAATTTCGGTTCCTGCGGGCGCCAAGGTTGTCGGTGAGACCTTCCCCGTCCTCATGGCCTCGGGTTCCTACTTCGAGGACATCAACTCGCCCCAGGTTCTCCTCCAGATCGGCACGTCTGGCCAGTCGGGCTCTGTGGAGCTGAGCGACCTCATCGTGTCGGGCCAGGGGGCCACTGCTGGCGCGATCCTGATCGAGTACAACCTCGTCGCACCTGCCGGTACCCCGAGCGGCCTGTGGGATGTCCACGCTCGCATCGGCGGATACGACGGAAGCAATCTGCAGGTTGCGCAGTGTGTCAAGACTCCTGGGAGTGCAAGTGTCAACACAGCTTGTATCGCGGCTTACATGTCTCTGCACGCTACTGCCGCCTCCAGCGGGCTTTACCTGGAGAATGTGTGGCTCTGGTAAGCTCAACTCGGGCAAGAGTCCCCCAGAAAGACGAAACTAACGAGTGTAATTTCTCAGGGCCGCCGACCACGATATCGACGACGCCTCGGACACCCAGATCACCGTGTACTCCGGCCGCGGCCTGTACATTGAATCGACGACGGGCACCTTCTGGCTGGTCGGCACCGCCGTCGAGCACCACTCACTCTATCAGTACCAGTTCTCGGACACGAAGAACATCTTCGCCTCGCAGCTGCAGACCGAGACGCCGTACTACCAGCCCCTGCCGAGCGCGACCACGCCCTTCACGGCGAACAGCGCGCTCCAGGACCCCACGTTCGACTGTACTGGTGTCAGTGGAAACTGCGACGAGGCCTGGGGTCTGAGGATCTTGGGCTCTTCCGACATTTTTGTCTACGGAGCGAACCATTATTCCTGGTTTGACAACTACTCGCAAAGTACGTCTTATTTCGCTCTCTGAATGTCCTATCTGTCTGATACCCAGGTATGTATATATACATGCTGACTTTTATTCCACACCAGACTGCTCCACATTCGCGACGGGCGAGCAGTGCCAGTCGCGCATCATCAGGCTGGAGGGCACGAACTCGGACATCAACATGTACTCGGTTAACACGATCGGCTCGACGAGCATGATCGACAACGCGGGCACCACGGTCGCCGGCTGGGAGGACAACCAGGGCGTGTACCAGTCCAATATCATCTCGTTCAAGTCGGGATGAGAAATGCCCGAGGAAAGACAGTCAACAAGTGGAAGGAAAATTCCTTGACTCAATTGTTGCATTCGTTGCATACATGCTTACATGAATTCATTCTCGACATAGATAGCGACGTATTTGGTGGGCTGCTTGTTGTATATATATACTTTAACCCCAACTTAAACGTGGGAAACACATCTCGCGAAACTCGAGGCTGGCCTCACCGAGGCTGAGCAAGGCTATGTTTAGCCTTGGATCTCCACCTTCCCGATCAGGCAAGTAGAGCATCCATTCTTCAGCCTTCCCATTAGCCTTCTCATTAGGCTGGGCATACCGAGACGACGCATTCATCCCAAGTGAAAAAAGATTGATGGCGATGAATGATTGACGTAGTCTGACTTGCAGAGGAAATTCTTTTCGAACATTGACCTTATAATACTTATTCCATTGCACATCTACGGGTCTGCCCGGCTGAAGAGCCTGACCACACTCGTGACGATGTTGGTGGGTCGGATCGATTCTTGCTATTGCAAACTCCATCCTCAGGCCTGTTCACCTTGAGGAATACTTCTGACTAACGGGGATCCCGACCAGAGACGCAAACCGAAACTCCACGGCTGACAAACAGATTTGCTGACCCTCCTTCGATTGCCCAAGCCACCTGGGCATTGCCGCAAATAATGAAAATCCATGTATGCGAAGATGATGTTTTCTCTATCCGGGTATCATGGCCTTTGTATGTGCAAGATCGTAAAGTCAGTCGCGCAGGTAAGACTGCAGAAGCTTGAAAAGACTTTGATGGCGAGGACAAGCGTTTAGTACAGGGAGTACCCGCCGTCGATGACACAGTTGACACCGGTCATGAACGAAGACGCGTCTGAAGCCAGAAACACACACGGGCCGTTGAGCTCGTCAACATCACCCAAACAAACCTGAGGGGTCAGGCTCTTCCAGATCGTTTTCTGGGCGTCGAGAGCCGGATCCTTGTTCAGAGCCGTGCCCATGTAACCGGGGGAGATGCAGTTGACACGGATGTTGTACTTGGCCCACTCGGCCGCCAGGGACTTGGCCAGGTGGATGACGTCGGCCTTGGACGCGTTGTAACAGGCCTGCTCCTGCGGGTAGTTGACGATGGACCCAGACATGTACGCGACCAGGACGATGGACCCCTTCTTGTGGGCCTTGATCATGGCGCGGCCGACGGCCTGGCTCATAAAGAAGCTGCCGTTCAGGTTAACGTCGACGAGGCGGCGGAACATGGCGGGGTCGTAGTTCTCGGCAGGGATGTTTGAGTCGGCGATGCCGGCGGAGTTGATCAAAACATCAGGAGCGCCGTGGACCTCGACTACCTGGTCGACGGAGGCGTTGATGGCTGACTCGTTGCGGATATCCACCTCGAGGAATGTGACGGGCAGGCCAGTCTCCTCGTGGATACCGCGAGCTGCTTCGTCGCCGAGCTTGGGATTGACATCGAACAGGGAGATGGCTTTGGCGCCAGCTTCAGCACAAGCGCGCGCTATGAAGTTGCCCAAGCCGCGAGCACCACCGCGAACACGAAAGCCGTAAGCGCTTGAGTTAGATGACGGGTCACAACAAAGGACAAGCAACATACCCGGTGACAACAATGACCTTGTCCTTCGCCGTCATGGCTTTGATGGTGTTAGGGAGTTTCTTGAAACACTCCTCGCTGAGAGCGGTGAGTGTCTCCATTTCATTGGTAGAAGGGATTGTAGGGACAGCGTGATCCTTGGTGATGAGGATCCTGGTGTACATGCCGCTAGGCGAGCTGCCTCCTTTGGCGTCAGGACTGTACGCAGATATGGCAACTTCTTCTTCCTGGATGTCACTTGGGTTTGAAGACGGGATATGAAGTGGTCAAGTTGTGCGCACCCTGAGGGCGCACGCCAAAAGCGACACGGGTCCTAGGGGCCAGGGGAGTGAAGCGCACGACGATACGGGTGGCAGACATCATGTTGGCTGCTGTTGTTGGGACTAGGTTAAAGGATACCTAGGTAAGAAAATGGTAATGTCTGAGTTTGTTGAAGGAGCGACTTTCACATACAACCACTGCTTGAGAGATTGTTGGTGGGGGAGGGAGGAAAGACCTACAGAATTAGAATCTCAAGGCTTGCGTTTATTAATAGGTTGGGGCACTTTGGGGGGGGGGGGGACTTGCTGCAGTACTAGAATTGTGAGGCGTGTTTGAATATCTGGAGCAAGTAGAGCTTCCAGGTTTGTGGCAATGGCCCCGCAGCGTATTCTAAAGTTATTTGACACCAAACTTGAGGCTGGTTTCAGCTTCCAGGTCTTTACTCGACAATCTTTGGCGTTTTGGTTGTGGGCACACCTGTTGAATCGTGATTTGGAGGTTTCATTGTATGCTCCTTTGTGGAGAAGGCAATGACTGACTGCGCCATGTCCAAAGACAATGTAGTATAGATTTTCACATGTTGAGAAAGCATGTAGAAGAACCTATCTGTAAAGGATTTACTATATAATGTACTTGGATAATTGAAGCGAATGGAACCCCTTTAATCCATAGGAGCGTAAAAAATCAAATTTTATATTTCAAAGAGAGATGGCGGGTGACTATGCACTTGGCTTGTAAAAGTGTCATAGACTTTTTAATCTTGTACTCTTAGATAACAAAACCAAGCAAAGAATGCTTAGTATCTAAAACAACATAATTCTGTAAGGTATAGAAGAACAACTTTGGGTATCACTTGGACAGAAGATTAATTTGATATAGGATACTTTGCAAGGGCAAGGATTAAGCAAGGTGGAATCCAAAGCCTGTTGTTTATTTAATCAGGTTTAGTGGCCCGCAGAGGGGGTCTTGAAAACAGCCCAGGGGCGTGATGTTAAAGGGTAGAAAAGTCTCATCAAGCATTCCAAAAGATAGAATACAGGGAGGTGTCAACCCCTCGAACAAGGCTGTCATGAGTAACTCAGAAGCAGTTTGTTTCATGGATGAGAGCTCCAGAAAGCTGTTGTTCATGAAGTCAAAGGTGGAATTTCTCTTTGATAATCACGGGATGCAATTTTCCCAGTTTCAGCGCCGAGACAAAGGCCGCCACAAACGGACAAGATGTTGCATCAGAATCAGGCTTGACAAAACCAGACCTTGTCTCTGCAAAGCCAAGATGTCATTTATGGCATGAGATATCATTCAACTGCCAGACCCCACTCAGAGCTAGTGAAGTACCCATTCCTCAAGTGTCAGGTTCGGCCCGCTGTGGAACCCGGGATGGAGACGACGGATGGCCCACAAGACCCGGCTGTTGCCGCCCAACGCTCGTGCTGCACGCAGCAACTCGGAAGAGCCCAGGGCAGGGGTGATGGGCTTGTCTAAGTGGTCTACGAGTCCAGCCAGACATATCCGACTCGTTGTTCCCTCGCACAGTTCCAACCACGATCCCAACCATGATCCAGGCCTCAACTATGTGGCCAGGCTCTCCTGGTCACCTCCGGTCCCCCCCCCCCAAGTCCGGCAGTACGGCTGAGTGTACCAACCATGGAGTTGTGGACAACTCTACACTTTGGTAGGTAGAGATGCTGAATTTTGTATTCCTTGAGAACATCAGACATTGCAATACACACCTGTACCGAATGCAAGACTTGTCATGCTGTTTGCTGATTCATCTACCCGGAGATAATCTATGAATCTAGCACAGCAAGCCAATAAGCCTTTCATCTAAAATCACAACGCAATAGGTCTTTAGTCCCTACTTCGGTGTCCTCCTAAAACCTGCGCCGTCGCCTGCCCATCCTTCACTAACGCCTTCATGAGGGTATTATCGCGACCGGACTACCACCAGATAGGAGGAGCCCTGACCTGAATCCGTCCATGGCCTGAAAGGAGAAAGCTTTTTGCCACACATCACCAAATTGAGAAAAGTCATCTTACATGCATCACCGGATGATCAGGCGCCCATGCTGTAGACAAGGTCATTGTGCCCGGACCTTGCTCCGTCACTCCATCTGGTTCACTTTTCTTGGATCAACTCCAGAAGGCTCGCAACGTCGGGCGCCAGCACGTGGTTGGTCGTCATGACCTCAAAGAGACGGGGTAGCACAGAGCGGAAGAGCCTCTCGTTCCAGCCCCGTGCATTCTCGTCCACGCCCAGTTTCTCCTGCTCCTTGCGCAGCTCCTCCTGGGCCTCGGTCTTAACAACGTTTCTGGCGATGTTGCGAAGGACCAACACAGCGCTGTTGGGTATACCGGCGGGCTGGATGATGTTAGGGTTCCGCTCGTCACGGGTGGTCAACGTCACCTCGTTGGAGAATGCGAAGACTTTGGCTGGTACGGTGTGGGTGCGCTTCTGGCGCTTGTAAGCGTGCACGCCGGAACTGGGGCCACTTCCGTCGGACGTGGCCTCGCTGTCGTCAGTGGCAGAGGCGGGTGGTGGAGGGGGCTCGAAATTTTGTTGCACGGCAGCGAGGTGAGTCTTGACATGCGACATGAAGGCGGCAAGGCGCATCTTGGTTGGCGAAGAGAACTTCTGGCACCCTGCCCAGTAACACTTGTACTCGACGTCCTTGTTGTCATAGCGGCCGGCCTCATTTCGCACCTCGCCGAGGTGGACTTCCAGGATATGATTGTACATCTTCTCGGCATTGGCCAGGAAGTTATTGCACTTCTGATATTTCGGACCGGGCAGTGTCCACAAGCAGCGGAAGTACTCTCTGCCCTCTTGGTCGGGGTCGACGGGCCGGGATCGAGCGCGAATCCCCTTGATAATGAACTTCTGGTTCTCTCCCTTGGGTCCGCGAATGATCTGTGCTCCGGCAGATGTCCAGACGTGGTTAACGTTCCTGATGAAGTCCGCTGGCGATATCATGGACTTGCCCATCTGGGACAGTCTGCTGCTGAAGGACGACTGGTAGGCCGTCCAGATGGCAATCTGTGTGATAGACGCCTCAGAGTCTTCCTCAAACAGACTGCGCAACCACATGTAACATCTATCAGGCTCCTCCACAGCCAGCAGGCGCTCCTGCAAGTCACTAGGCAGTGGCGCAACCTCCTCGCTGTAGGGGATTCGCATCTCTGGCTCAAGGGTTTGCGAGTATGTCACTCGCTTGGCACCGTGTGAGAGAAGACGCGCCAGTTGCTTCACAAGGCTCTCTGGCTTGTCAGGCTTGATGGTCCGGAAGCTTAGCAGGTTCTCCAGGTTGGATACCACTGCAGTGTACTGATAGAGGAAATCCAGACACGCGTCAAGAAGCTCGTCGTCATTAAGCATCAACCAGTCGATGATGGACTCTAGGATGTCCAAAGGAACGGCGCCAAGTTTGTTCGTATCGGATGAGTTCATGGATATCCGGGCCAGGGCACGAAGGGCCGTCAATATGGTTCCACGATCGGTTGATTTGAGCTGTGCCAGTAGTGTGCGATAGAGAGGATCACCAGCATCGAGGGCGAGCTCAGGAGTCAACTGCTCTGCAATGTCCAGCGCGACATGTTTCAGTTCCACATTCGAGTCGCTGGGAGGCAAGTGGAGGATGATGCAGATCAGATCGTGCAAAGGGGGAAAGTCGGCCATGAAACGCGAGTTCTCCGGCAGCATGACCATGTTGCGAATAGCCATAGCTGCCTCTGTTATCAAGACCATCTTGTCCGCGAAGGCAGCGGTCTGGATGTGGTCTTGTGGGGGAAGCGGAGTGAGCCGAGCGATGCGCTCCAGAATATCGGAAGTGCCGTTGATACCATCCAACTCGGCGATGTCCTCGCCATCTGCGTCGGGGTCGTAGCAGACGACCCACTTGACATCGTAGAAGAGCTCTCCCACTTTGATCGCCGTGTCCACGAGACCTTCGGCCAGCCCCAGAAACCCTTCAAACTTGTAGCGATCACCTCGTTCAAACGAGATCTTCAAAAGGTGATGCGTCGCGAAGGCTTCCTCGTCGGGCAGGCCTGAACGGAGCGCCATAAGGCAACGAGCGTAGATGTTCGGACCATCGAAAGGAGAGGGCTGGACTGGCACACCTGGACAAACGCTTGGTTAGGATAGGCTTCCACAACGGGCGGGAGATGGTAACTCACTGCCAGGCAATGGTGCTTGGCGTGGCACAGGAGGAGCAGCGACAGGAGGCTTTCTGCTGAATTTGGCAGGCGCGTTTGCTGGTGTCTCGACGGGACGGAGAGCCAGAGGAAGAGCAGTCGGCGGCTGGAAGTTGGCGACGGTGGGGGATTGGAACTCGAGGTTCTGGGGATTATAGCTTGCAGACGCACCACCTCGTGCAATGTGTGGCTGTGATGCCTGCCCATGAGGGGCGTGGTTCATCTGGTGAGGACGATTCATGCCGAGCGACTGGGCGTGACCATTACTTTGTGAGTGGGAGGGATTGGTGGAGTGAGGGCCCTGCGTGGTATGCGAAGCTGTAGCTGAAGGAGTCGAGTTGTGCTGTGCTGAGGAGTGACGCGGGGGGCGTGTCGACCCGGTGTCTGGCTGGAAGATGACTCTCTGGGGCGGAGCCTGCCTGAGACCACGGGCAGCTCTCCCTGAGCTGGGGGTGTCCTCGGGCCTGCTGTCTCTAGCAGGCGTGCCGTCGTCACCGGAGGGTTGGGGGGAGTTCTGGGCCGTCGAACGGTCGCGGGGTCGCCAATTCTCGAGGGTTCGCGTGAGGAGGTTGCCGCCCTTGGCGGAAACTTCCTCGAGGATTTCCGGGGGAGGAGGTTCCTTGTTGTGGACAGTCTTGATCTCGTAGGCCGCGAGGTTTTTGTAGTAGGCCGTCTTCAGACTGAAAGCGACGGCTGACTCATTGTGGGAGTAGATTCCGAGCTCTTGCGCTACCCTGCGCCACAGCAGCTTTTCCTCGGTGATCTTATCGTAGCCTCCGCTCTGGACGACGTGGTTGAAGACCTTGAGGAGGTCAATATTACCAGTACCGACCTTGGGCTCCGCATCAAACTTGGTGCCACGATTGGCATGGAAGTCTCTGAGCTTGCCGATGAACTCCTCGTACTCGGGGGTGCGGTCAATGGTGTGCTCTGCCGGCCTGTCTGGCTTTGGAGGAGCCATGGTTGTCGCGCAGCTGCCCTGGAGCCCACGGGCGCAAAGGCTCTCAGACTGCGAACAGGGCTAGTGCAGAAAAAAGGAGTGGACGCAGTGATTGACAGGTGATCATCGAACGAATCAAGATTGCGCCGTGTCCATGTGCTTGTCTGGATGTTGGCGCGGGCTGGATGCCATGTACAGCTTCTCGGGTCCCTTGCGACGCGCTGGCGTTGACAGGAAGTTGACGTGAATCGGCCGTCGTTGGCTGGAATTGCGAATGATTGACCCTGGAAATTTTGGCACCGAGCAGAGCAGTGCAGTGCACGGACCACAAGCAACTGAGTTCAGCCATGTGGCTCGTGCACACCCTGTCAACCTCCTTCCATGTCTATCCAAGCCTCATGTTCTGACTCTGGGGGAAGGCACACAGGATCTCTTGTGGGCAGGTTCAGACCCTGTGTGCCCAGGTTCTTCAACAATACTGAACATTGAACCCCGCAAGTCTCACAGGTGCAGGAGAAAGCGACCTGGGGCATGAGCTTCTCCGGGCAAGAGCTCCAGCTCCAGGGGGGAGCTCCCTCTCCACCCCTGCCCTCTAGGATTATCTCGAGAGGTCACCGGCAGTGGATGGGTGGACGGGTGGATGGATGTCTGCCTTCATCTTCTCTTCTACCACCTCTTCACGAAGTCAATCCTGTTCCACAACCCAATGCTCATCAACTTTGACAAGCACTGAGCAATGCCATGTCATATCCTCTCTCTTAGACACTGTTTGCTTCGCCTTGAGCCTTGATGCTGGTCGACTTCGAGAATCGAAACGAGGGCTTCACTTCACTGCTGCATTTGGACTCTTGGGGTGGGCAATCAACTTCTTTTACTTTCTGCATTTGGATTTATTTCTCCATCCTCCTGCAACTGAGGCATAGTGCCGACACCTGCCCACCACAAGCACTCTGGCCCAACCAAGTTCCACGGAGGATCCCCCGGTCTCCTTCACTGCAAGTAGCAACTCCTTTGGGGCCAACACCTCGAGTATTTTTCGCCGAGAGCTGTCAAAGTCGACCCAAGATGGAGCCCAGCAAGGGCACTGTCAGCCATAACTTGCGCTTGCTTCGCGTTCTGGTTGATACTGAGGTCCAACCCGTTGTACGAGAAGCAACACTGAGGTTCACGACCCAACCTGCTGCCTCTGCTCGGCACAGCAGCCACCTTATGGAGATCCACATCGATGGCAGAACCGTGGTCAGTCCGCCTGAACCCTCCTGCGTCACGCATTCAGCTGACTAGATACTGGTTGAAGGCACGGTGGGACCTGGACCTGCTTGCTACGCAACTCTCCAAGGCAGCCTGTGAGTTGTCGCGCAAGTTCTCAAGCGAGGCCAAGGGTAGGATGATCCAGTTCACGCTGCCACTGCCACTGCCACTGCCACTGCCAATGGAGGAGGGCAACCGAAGACCATCGCTCTCTGTGGGTCAGACTCTTCCAGTAAGCGTATTCGATCCTATATCCGGGCATCAAACATCATGTCTGACTTTGTTCAGTCCGCAAGTCTCAAAATCATCCGGTTGCACCTGAACACGCACCAAGACTTTCACACCTCAGTCGCCTATCTTTCCAAAGAAGCAGGCCTTTTCCACGTCGAAGTTCCTGATCGTTCATCTGAGCGTTCACCTTTCGCAAGGACACCATCTGGAATTGTGCATGCCATTCGCCCTCGCAGTCAGCTTTCCAACCCAATGGATAGACTACCTAACGTGCCCCAAGGTCTTGGTCAGGCTTACCCTACGATGCCAAATGATGGATTTCGTGCATCTTCCGGGCGCTCGCGCCAAGGCTCGGGCGTCTTCAACGATCCTGCCTTTCGATATGGAGGGCGTGTCAGCAATGCACAGGATACGACCAGGCCTGCATCTGCTCGCCCTCACCGTGACGGGTTTGACAATGCAGACATAGTTCCGTTACCCCCCCAACCCATAGATCTGCGTCACTCAAATCGAACGTCACAGGCGAGTCAGTCATCACAAAGCGCTCAGATGCAAGACTACTCCAACGTCGAGGCTCAGCCTCCACAAAGCAAGACAGCTGCCGATGAGTTCGCTGCTGATGCCAGGACTCGTCGTTTACAGTCTCTTGCCCCTGTTGGAGCGACATTGCGTGCTTCTTCAGTGGACCACTTCGCGTCCGACTGGCGATCATCCCCTGCTGAGCCGACCGAGACGAAGAAGTTGGCGCCGGCTCGATTTGCAAATCCTCATCATGATTCTGTCAATCATGGCACGCCGCCAACGATCGTCCAAGATCCGGCGTACGATGCTCCTGCCCCGTCAGCACGCTTCGTCTCCCCAGGCGTCGAAACTCTGCGCTCTGCTACCCGACACTTCCTAGCCTCGAGACCGACCAAGTTTGATGACCGACCGCCTCTTGCGGACAGAGCTGGGTTCTTCAACATGAATCGCCCTGCTACTGAAAGTCAGGAATCCGTACTGTCGTCTGAGACGACACAAAATTACACGAGTCCACCTAAGAAACGCCCAGCCTCTCAGCTGGCTCGGCCACAGTCGGTACTGAAGAAACCACGCACGGCGAATCAAGGCGCCGCGATCCGAAGACCGAATACTACGCAGGCTTCTAAACAAGTCCCTGCGACAGTTCGAGCTGTTCAAAAAACAGCGAGTGAGGCAGCTCAGTCTCCAAGCTCGCTCGTTGCGACGCAACCTCCTAACCTCATCATGAATATGAATCACGAGGCAGAGACTGTATGTTCGGGCAACAGAATCTCTCCACGGCTCGGTCTTCGGAGACCTGAAAATGGGGCCCAGGAGGCCGTGGCTGATGGAATGCCGCGAACAGATCCTGACTCCACAACCGGGGCGCCGACGCGCTTGACCGAGCCAGGCGCCAATGCAGCAGACCATGCCGGCCAAGACTTGGCCAAGTCCGCTTGCAAGCGCTGTAGGCAGAGGAAAACCAAGTGTGATCGTCTCAAGCCCAAATGCGGTGCATGCGTGAAGGGTGTCATCTTCGCGTGCATGTACTCTGAGGATCAGCAGCATATGGACCAGAGAGAACATCAGACTCAAACCAACGACGAGCGTGTGCTTGAACCTATCGGCAGTCAGACGCAAGCAAATGACGGAATCAGTCTCAACTTCTCGGATCAGCCTATCACTCGGGATGCTGTGTTCCAGGCTGAGCGAACAATGGTGAAAATGGTGGACGTCGGTACAAGCCCCTGCAACGACTTTTCGGATGTCGCCGTCCAGACCGACCAGTCTCAGGACATACAAATGGGGCTGTCCCAATGGAGGGACTTGTTGATGGGCGCCGCGAATCTGGAGGAAGTTCATCTAAAGAAAGCAGCTGAACTCCAGAAACGTGCTGACTGCGTTGAGGGTTCTCGGAAGAGACTTTCCATCATAGCGCAATGTGGACGCGACTTCGAGCAAGCTCTTTTGATACTTTTCAGAGATCGCTTAGGTGCGTGTTCTTGATGTATATGGTCATACCTAACTTCGTGGCCCACTGCTCTACTGCGCAAATTCTTCACTTTTGCAACAATCTCTCGTGCCACCGCCAGCAATAGCATCAGCAGTTCTTTTCGACCCACCCACCCGCACCTATGAAGAAGAGGAAGAAAAGGAAGGAAAAGAGGGGGACGAGGGTTGTTTCTGGGGGAAGAAGATTTGTGGTTTTCAAATGTATTTGTATGTTTTGCTTTTACAAACTCGCTGGGCTTTAGCCGGCAAACCTTACAATAGTTCTAGATGGGCCGGAACGATGCCCTTAGACTTGCCGGCGGGGGCTTACGCCACCCAATTAACATTACTGTTTCCCCCGGAACAAAACCGTATGCATTTCAACAACTTGCAACACCAAAGCGGTGGTTACGAGAGGTTAGATACCCTGCATTGCATCAAGGAACTTCTATCTTAGCTTTGATATCGATGCAGACGATGGCACATATGAGGTCTACACTGAGCACTGTAAGGCTGCAACATGTCCGCACTTAAAGACAAAAAAGGGCCCGCAACTACTTTGTAATCCAATTTAGATCATTTGCAAGTTGTTACATATGTGGACCTTGCCTGGCCCGGCCGTCAATTGGAGCCGGATCTGGACCCAAGTACTGTTCACTCCGCCAAGGCTGCCCGGTACGCTGACGAGATTGATTTGTACTTATACAGTGATAACACATACAGAAATGATAAGAAAAATCCTAATCTACATGACGCCAATCAGTTTTCAAAATGCCTCAAGCCTGCGGAATTTGTGCGTGTCTGCAAGGGCGAAAAAGCTGCTCTGAGCACACTGAACGAAACCCAAACACTGTGACGGCACGGCTATATAGGTACAGAGTGGAGCAACTATGGCAGTTGTTCTATTAGTGTCTTTTGACAGTAACACGTAAGGCTGGTTTGCTGTACCTAATTAAGCCCGTCACAAACACCCTCGTTCATCTTCTTGTCCGATCCCTTGCCTATCATCTTGACACCCTACTCAACCAGTTTAACATACTTTAGTGTAAAGCAGCAGCCAAACCAAGGCTAACATATGATGTCGCTACTCCTCCTCGGACTCCTCCTCGGACTCTTCAGCCCAATCCCAAACTTCACCGTTTACCTCAGCACCCTCCTCGTCCATCACCTCGTCCATCGCCTCGTCCATCCCCTCGACGCCCTGCTCAGCCATCTGGTTGGTGGCATTCTCCTCGGGGGGCGTCACCAATCCGCTCGCCCCACCTGCTGGCGGCCCCATGCCTTCTGGCCACTGTCCCCACTGAAACTCCTGTCCGGTTGCTTGGCGAACCCAGGGGAGGCCATCTCGGCGGACCCTGCACCAGCACCTCCGCTTAGGATGCTTGTATCCGCGGCCAGTCTCGGTCGGAGTGTCCCGCAGGGCGCAACACTCCGGGCAGCACTGGTGACGCTCGATGCCCCTGGCCGGGCTCGTGGCGCCGGGCTCCCAGAGCTTGGCGATCTCGTCGTCGGGCAGGGCGATGGGGGGCGTGGGAGCCTTGGCCTTCTTGGGCTTGGGCTCGGGCTTGGGCTTGGGCTTGGGCTCAGCCGCCTCGTGATTCTCAGCCCCGGTCTCAGTCACCTTGGTCGTCGTCTCTCGCTTCGACCCCTCGGGGTCGGGAATATAGTCCTTGTCGGTGAACTCCTGATACCGTGGCATCGGGCCACCGTACAGCCCCCACACACCGAGGGCATATTTATAGCCGAGGACCTTGAGTTTCATGCGCGTGGTCATTTCTTCGAAAATCTCTTCATTGATCGTGCCGTCTCCATCCATAACATCACGCACTCTGACGCGAGGCGGATTAACCGCGGTGGAGGACGACATCTTGAGTGGTTGAAGTTTTTGTCTGACTGGTTAGCACACTATCTAGCAAGAATATATTCTCACTCAAGTTTGGCAGAGCAAAAAGCATCATCCAAGGGAGTAGTAAACTGTTGGAGGACGGCAAGTCAGGACATGGAAACATTGGACGCAGTGAACGTATGCGAGCTCAAGGCAGCTCGTAGAGCGGACCCTTGGGTCCATCGCAAAGGCTTGCAAACGTTCTCATGAGGTCGCTCCATGCGTGTTTTCCATGTTTATCAAGACGACAGCATCCAAGGGTGCGACGTTCAACATGGGACGGTATGCCGGCCAAGGGGACGATGGGAGTGGCTGAGTCAGCAAGGCAAATAACGAGGCTGAATCTCGTTGCAATTCTGTGATTGGCTGAGGCGTCCAAGGCTACGGGTGAGCGCCAGCTGGCAGGCTTGCCCCCCACAGCCGCGCCCGCACAACCGGCGCCGTGCCGGCCAGAAGTTCGCGTGCAGCGACGATGGAATTGCAAAAGTGGGATCGAAATTGAAAGCAGCTGTCTAGTAGCACGACGGAATCATGACAGAATGCATTTCTCAAACGCCGTAGGGATGGGAAGACATCAGACCAATGCGCTGTCCGTACAGAAGAGTAGGGGGCCACTCGGCAGAACAAGCTGTCTTCTGGTCATACGACAAGGACGCAATCGAATCTGGCAAGGTAACATTGAAACACGGCGCCATGCCAGCACCGAGCACGTTGGCGCCGCGGGATCGCTCGGAGTGGACCGCTCAGATAACATCAAAGCAGCGCAGTGTGTTCAAATGTAGCAAATCACGTAAAATATCATTGCCTCTTTCATATTGCTGGAAGCTGTCCTGTTCGGAGCTACCGCGCAGGAGGTCATCCCAGAGGAGACTGAGCAAGAGATGATGGTGGGGAAGAAAGGACCAAGAGCTTGAATGAGACCAGTAATTCAACGCACGGCATTGATAGGATCTTGAGAGTTTAGGGTTAGGTTTAGGCTACCTAGGTATGCTTACCAAGAGATCAGCAGGAACTCCTCGGAGCTCGTAATGGTTGATGAAGTCACAATGTCGTGACGACGCGAAGGTTGCCGAGTTTGAGTTGGAGAGATGCAGAGAGAGGGTTGACGACACTGTGAGGATGTGTCTGGATGGTTCGTATCACAATCAGCAAGGACAAGATTTCAGTCACTGTGTGTGCGTATTCTGAGATACCTTGCGAGTAAGATAAAAAGAAAAGAGGGAAAAGAAAAACAGAGAGAGTCGGGGCAAAGTCAAGCATATACAGACGGCACCTGGCTCACCCGTGCCTACAGGCTTGATTTAATGTCAACTTTCTCACGGATGCCTCGCATCCGTGCACGCTTGATTTAATGGCAATTTTTCTGGATGCTAAGCGGCCATTCTGGGTAAAGTCTTGGGTCTACCTAGGTAAGTATTGTCATGGGCTTGGACCTGGCTCACCCACACACGCTTGATTTAATGTCAAGACTCTCACGGATGACTGGAACTTTTGCGCATTTGATTTAATGGCAACTTTCTCGATGCTAGTTTAGGGTCTAGGTATTGCAGCGGGCTAATTCATGAGAAACAGCCGTTGACCATACTTGTGTAAGCATCTAATACGTCACGCCAGTATCGAAAGCCAGACTATCATGATGAACTAATCTTCAGCTGATGGAACAACTGTTGTTGTAACATTTCTAAGGCGAGAATGATACTGGAAGGGGGAGGGGGTATCTTAAGATCGAATGATGATTGCCGATCAGCCCAAAAAGACTTTTGGAATTGAAAGAAAAGCTGTCAACTACGTCGTCGTACCTGCGCACAGCCTCGTGCCCATCCATACCTAGGTGGCCGCCAGCATGGTGGTGCAGAGCGGGTGTGCTCCGGCCCAGATCCTCACCTTTGCGCAAGCAGCAGGTGGGCACCGTATGTTATGAGTTGCAGCAACCACAAGATTGGACCACCGGACAGATCACGAGTGAATCATTATTCCGGCAGCCAACCGTGGACACCTTCGCACTTGATCACCATGTCATCAACCTGTAACCTTGGAAGACCCATCAGCCTGTCGAGTCACCCATCCGAAGCCTCTGTGTGAATTATGGCAATGCCCTGGTCAAATCTGTGGAACGCACAGTCGTCCCTAAAATTCACTAAGATACTTGGATCTATTTGAGTCAAGTGTGCGTATGCATGTCTGCTTTAGTAGTGTGAACTATAGGACCTAGCGGCATTTGTCCAAGCTCCTCAATTTACGTCGACAAAAAGGGCTCCGCGCTACCTGATCGTTTGATAAATTAGGTAATTGGCAAAAACGGCACACCTCGGTACGCTTTTCTTCGGTGCCACGATTCGTACCTACATACGTTATTTGACAGTAATCTACTTCTTCAAGTGCGTTTTCACCGCAAATGCTCCTTTCATCCGTATTCCTGGTCCTGTGTTGGAAAGAATTCCAAACAATTCACTTCAATAGCGAGTCCGTCGAACAACACCGAGTTCAGTTGGTAAGAAGTCTGCTGTATTGACTAATCTTGATGGGAACACATACTCGGTCTATTTTGGCGTCGCTACCTTTCCGATCTGACCCGATGACTCCTCTCCCTTTCTCCTGGCAGACTAGGAAGTTTGTCTTTGTATTCGTAGTATAAGCTAATAAAAGCAAATCTCGATTGGCTTGATCCAAGTCCTGGGTCTGGACGAGTAGAATCATCTTTGAATCGGCTGCTAAGCCCGCCTGTCTTATCTCGACGTCAAAAGGCGCTCATATTTATTTAATTCTAATAAACTCATCAGAACACATGAAAATGGGCTGCCCAAGGGCAGCCTCCGTACGGATTTGGATTGCCATGTAGATTCGATGTAATGAGTGGACTGTTGACTTCTGAGAGCCTCCCAAGTCAAATGTGTGCCAATATTGGACTAACAGAGATCTAATCATCACAGTAATCACCACACGGGCCCATCAGATAGGCTAAGGTGCCAGACGGAGGAAATGAGGTCCCAGAAACCACTACTCCTTCTTCGCCTCGCCAGCCGCTGCTGTGTCGTCCTTCACGATCTTGTCCTCGGGCGAGAAATTCAAGCTGACCGAGTTGACACAGTGCCTCTCGTCTGTCGGGGTGGGGAACCCCTCGCCCTTGAAGACGTGGCCCAGGTGACCGCCGCAGTTGGCGCACATGATCTCGATGCGCTTCATGAACATGGAGTTGTCCTCGTGGCGCACGACGGCGCCCGGGATGCTGTCGAAGTAGGCGGGCCAGCCGCAGCCACTGCTGAACTTGTGCGAGGCCTTGTACAGCGGGGCCTCGCACCCGGCGCACGTGTAGACGCCCTCGGAGGGGTGGTGCTTGTCGTACTTGCCGGACCCCGGGGGCTCCGTACCCTTCTCACGGAGGATGCGGAATTGCTCTGCGAGTGTTGTTAGCGACTTGCAACACGGTGGAAGGATTATTAGAGGACTGAAGACTTGCCCTTGTTGAGCACGGCACGCCACTCGTCGTCGGAGCGCTTGTCTGGGTAGGACATCTTGGAGTTGTCGGCGGCTTTCGTACCGAAGAGACTCCCTAGGATGGGAATAGAGGGCATAGACCTGAGAGCAGTGGCACGCTGAGGTGACGACTGCAGCAGTGGAATCTGCTGTGAAGCTCGGGCTCGAGTAAGGCTTGAGAGGGTATAGAGCGTTCGCAGCACGCTGAAGAATTGGAAGCGCATGAAGGAAAGCGGAAACACTGGAGACGAGACGAGGCGGGAGACCGCAGATCTTATAGCCCACGAATCTTGTGGGGGGCTTTTTTCGAACGGAAGAGTTGGACTGATACTTCTCGACTGGATCAGAAAGATGAATTCGTTGGCGAGCAGGAGACCCCTTAAGGCAATTCAAGTTACAAATCGCGAGTTGAGGCGCTCGAAGGATTGATCAGTGATCATTGATATCGCCCCTGCTGCCGCTGTTCTCCACTTCCCGACCCGCTGGAACCCCAGTGGACGTCATCAACTGGCGGCTCAGCCACAACCAGGGCCCCATGGCGTGGCTTGCCTCCTGCGGTGGATGTACCTAAGTACCGCGGTATGGAATATAGAAGATTGGTCTTGAGCATACACTGGAACTCGCGCGAGGAATTAGCAGATCCTGAACCTTGGATGAGCTGGTTCAGGCCCTGTAAAGTATATGCCACAGAATGCAATGTCCTGCTCTACGGCCACATCCGATTGACATGTCATATCTATCGTTGACTTGATTTCATGGCCCTGCTGAGTCAGCATTCTAGGTCTGTGTGTGGTCCTTTCAAGGTGTCAATAGCGGGCCAGCCGGGGTTGAACTGACTGACTGAGGGGACCCTCGAGACACGCCAGCACTAGGCCCCCACTAAAAACTGCCTGCAATCTGTACCAGATGTGCCATTCGACCTTGGAATTCTCCCTAAGCCTCACCTCTTTTCCCACCGCAACCCAATCCCCCGCCAGCCGACCATCTCGACACCTAACGACCTGAGAGTCGGGCACTCAACTGCTCCTCAATTCTCCAATCCGACAGCATCCAGCTTCAGCGTTCGTCGTCCCGACACTTTACTCCCTGACCGAACTTTTCGTCGCTCGCCTTTCCAGCAGATCTCCAACTCCCTTTCCACCCAAGCACAGACTAAAGACAGAGGAAATACGATGTCGAGGCGACCAAATCCCGCTGCGGAGAGGGCGGCGGCAGCAGCCAAGAACACGGCCACGATAAAGTCGTTGCTCAAGCTGGAGCCCAACAAGATGTGCGCCGACTGCAAGAGGAACAAGCGTACGTATACTACCCGACTTGCTATCTATCACCATCGCATCGTCTTCTTTTGGCTTGTGTCTAACGATCACATAGATCCTCGATGGGCGAGTTGGAACCTCGGTGTCTTCATCTGCATTCGCTGCTCCGGCATCCACCGAAGCATGGGCGTCCACATCAGCCGAGTCAAATCTGTCGACCTCGATTCCTGGACCGACGAGCAGATGAACAGCATCCTGAACTGGGGCAACGCACGCGCCAATAAGTACTGGGAGAACAAGCTGGCCCCAGGCCACGTGCCCTCCGAGGCTAAGATTGAGAACTTCATCCGCACGAAGTACGAGCTCAAGAGATGGGTGATGGACGGGCCAATGCCCGATCCCGCGTCGTTGGACGCAGACGGAGACGATGATGTGCCCCTCAGCCTGGTCAAAGAGAAGCAGACACTCGAAAGGAAGGAGTCTCTGCGGAAGCAGTCATCAGGGCAGGCATCAACTCCGCCGCCACCTCAGCCCCAAGTCGACCTGATTGGCGGTGATGAACCCCCTCCACGGGCAAGCACCGCTGGACCTGTCGCGGGCAAAGTCCCTCCGAAGGCAGACCCCGCGCCGCCAAAGGCAACTCCCACAAACAGCTCGCTCCTTGGATTAGATTTCCTGGGCTCAGAGCCGTCTCCGCCCCCACGACCTGCCAGCACTACGGGTTCCGGCGGTATGGGCGGTCCATCGCGCCCTGACCTGAAGCAGTCGATTCTCTCCCTCTACGCCACCGCTCCGCGACCACAGGCGCCTTCGCACTCCCACACAAACTCCTTTGGCTCGATGCACTCCCCGACGAACTCGGTCGCACCACAGATGACCCAGCAGCCGGCTCAGTCTTCCATGGGAGGGGTGAACGATGCTTTCAGCAACCTCAGCTTCTCCAATATTTCCAGCCCGAAAAGCCCTCAAGCCTCGGCCTTCTCTGGTCTCGGCAGCATCTCGAGCACCAAGTCACCTCCACCACAGCAGCCTGACGCTTTCGCAGGTCTCGGCGGTGGCAGCTTCTTTAGCTCCAAGCCCGCATCGGTAGCCTCACCGAAGCCAGCGCCATCTAACAGCGGATTCGGTGGGCTCGGCGACTTCACACCCACTGCTGCACCGTCCAAGCCGGTCCAGCCTGCATCCTCCGCCATGAACGACCTCTTCGACTTCTCCTCACCGGCTCCTGCTCCGGCTCCTGCCCCGTCCGCGTCCACGACGACCAACTCCGTCTTCAACCTATCCCAGCCCAAGCCCTCGCCCGCTCCAGCGGCATCGTCCAACCCTATCGCTCCGGTGGGCGGCGGCAGCGCGCTGACCGGCGGCGCAGACGTGTGGGGAGGCAACGCATGGGCTGATCCGGCACCCAAGGCACCCACCCCGCAGCCAGTACAGGCATCTAACGATCTCGGTGGCTGGGGCAGCATGAGCGGTGGCTCACTCGCCGGTACCTCGATTGTGCCTGGTGCGTCCGGCGGTCTGGTGACGCAGCCCAAGGTGTCGGCTGATGAGGAGTTTGGCGGATGGACGAGCAGCACGGGGACGACGAGTGGGGCTGGAGGATCCAAGGGCGTGGCAGGGAGCGAGGATCTCTTCTCGAACGTGTGGCAGTGAAGACAGTCGATGTGATCCACCTGAGAGGTCGCCACGAAGCTGCGCGCGGGACCTGCACAGCAGAGAAACCACTAGTCACGATATAGCTGCCGGACCGAGACCAGATTATGAACGCATAAAGAGAGATCGATCATTGACGAAGGTGTGCATACTGAGAAGCCGGAGTTAATGCATAGATGAAGCCCGCAATATATGATGATTATCAACCCCTTCGTGACCTTCTTGAAGTCATGAAAATGTAGTGTACAAGTCCCGGAAGAGCAAGAATACCGTTAATAACGTTAATAACGCCGGTGCTATGCCTGCCCCGCCCCATGCTATCCAGCATTTACTCGCTTGCGCATAGAGATGCTCGTTGACACGTCGAGAAAGACTCAATGTCGCCTGTAAATCGAGTCTAGACCACCCGATTGAAAACACATACAGTGTGTTGTTTCTCCCGTTGCCAACACGATCCACCGGTCCGTCGTGAATTGGACCTCGTTGCGTCGTCGTTCATCCTTCTATAACAAATCGATAGAGTCGATGCCCTCCCTCTGAATGATGACGTGGCACGGCGCAAGTTCGCCGCATGATCCCATTGTCTCTGATCATTTGCCGTCTTGAATGACCCTCTCCTTATGGTCGAGAAAAGTGATTGTTTCGGTCGCTGAGTGTCGTTCGTCGCTTTCTCTCTTGCACACTCAGAAGAATAGCTTCCACGCGTAGTACAGGAACAGGATACAGCCGATCAGGACTGCAGAGAGCTTCAGAATGGCGACTTTGTTTCCGGCGGCGGCCATCCTCCCGAGGCGACCTGCGGAGCCGGTGAGGGAGGTGCGCATGGAGGAGAAGGTGTCGGACTGTTTGTTCGCAGCGCGACAGGCATCTTGTTAGCATAGGCACGGGCACGCATGCACGCTCCCCAGAAACACACACAGCGTTTAGTCGGAGTTGGGAGGTAAAAGAGGCGGCAGTCACGGTACACGTACGGTGTTGTCGATGACATCCTGCGCCCTCGCGTTGTCGTAGATGTCGATGGTCACGCCGCGCAGGGCCGAGACCTTGGCCGACAGCTCGTCGAGCCTGGAGTTGTTCTGGCGCTCGCGCTCGTAGGCTTCGGACATTTTGGGCGATTGGGGCTCTTTCGCTTTCGCAATTTCGGGTAGAGAGAGGCCTGTGTGGATGTTGTTGTTTCTTTGGTTCGTTGTGTCTTTCGAGATATGTCAGGCGTCGCCTAGACTTGGCAAGTGTTTTGTTCCTTTTTTTTTCTCGTCGAGCAGGCCGCGGCCGTTGTCGTTGTTGTTTGATGTGTTCGGCGGTGGTGATGATTCGTCGTCGGCGATGCTGGTTCAAAGACGAGAAAGGGGCTGTGCCCAGGCGAGACGGGAAGGGTATGACGATGCCGGCTGGCGAGTTTGGGTGAAACTCGAAGACATGGGCCCGGATTCTGCAGTGCAGGTTCGCCCCGTCGGAGATCTTCCCAAACTACATACGGAGGAAAAGTGCACAGCCACAGTTTGGAGAAAGACGAGTGGCAGGCACGGCAGGTCAACTGGTGCGGACCAGCCAGGTGGGCAGCCTCGTGATCGACTCGAGGTTGCAGCTTGGGCTGCAGCGTCAATTCAAACCAGCAGGCTACCTGCTAAGCTGCGTAGGGTTAACGCCGAACCTACCGGAACAAACCGTGCAACCTGGAACCTTGATCGACCATTCTCGCTGGGCCGTATCCAGGCAGATCTTCATACGCCAGACAGGTGGGCAAGGCAGTTGGCAGGCTGAGTCCTCTTGGCCGCTTCTTTGAGCTTGCGTATGCTGTGGCAACATCATAAATGGGCTAAATCACTATTTTGCATTGTATATAGTCATCCTCGCTGTCTTCATCACATCGCAAAAGATCTGGCGATACGAGCTGTGGTGATGTCAAGAATTGCAATTCGGCGTCTAAGGAACGAGAGAAAGCGAAAACCCATCCCGCCACGAGGTTTCACTGCAGATCTGCTGGAAACTGAGCGATTGAGGGCTCCAGTGAGAGACGACAAACGAAACATCAAATCGTTCAGCGGGATAGTTCCACTGGATTGAATCGGGAGGCCCCACTTGCTCAGCTCTGTATCGCTAGAAGTACTGCTACTGCGTACGCAGCCTGACAGTACCTCCAAACATCCTGGCCTGCAGCTGATCATCCGCCCCGAAGCACCACCTGGAAGGCGCAGTGCTACCCGTGGACTGTATGTGCAAAGTATCTGCCTGCAACCCCTCGTGCAACCATCCTTGCTCTTCATCTTTAAACTGCTCGACGCCTTTTGTTTCCTCCAACTGACGTCGTTCCACATTCTCGCGTCTTCCACTTTTCTTGTCCCCATTCTTTACCTCAATTCACCTCTTGAGCATTCCTCAGAGGCCAGCCAAGATGGGTATCAACAACCCTCTTCCGTCGTCACTGTCGTGTAAGTCTGATCCAGCCCTCCTCTCGCCCCGCATCTGACCGCGTCACCGCGGTCCTGTGACCTGAGGGACCAATTTTCTGCTCTGGTGCCGACGCGCACTTCACGAACCAGACAGTTCCGCTTGCTGACTTTCAAGCTTCCAGCCGAATGCAAAAAATGCGGGAAAATCCTCGCCTCCTTCATCGATCCCCGGCAAGCATTCGGTCCTGACAAGGTCATCCCACCGTCCGTCCTCGCTAACGCAAAGGTGAGCCTCCCCCGCCCCACTCCGCCGCTGTCCTGAGGACGCTCCGGCGCAACCGAGTCTCACCACCTACCTCCATACTGACCTCCCAATCCTTCGCGGTCTCCAGGGCCTTGCCATCCTTACCGTCATCAAAGCAGGCTTTCTGGGCTCCGCCCGGTTCGGGTCCGGCCTCGTCGTCGCCCGCCTTCCCGACGGCTCCTGGTCTGCGCCCTCCGCCATAGCAACCGGCGGCGCCGGCTTCGGTGGCCAGATCGGCTTCGAGCTGACCGACTTCGTCTTCATCCTCAACGACGCCTCCGCCGTCAGAACCTTCTCCCAAGCCGGCTCCCTCACCCTTGGCGGCAATGTCTCCCTTGCAGCGGGGCCTGTGGGTCGCAATGCCGAGGCTGCCGGTGCCGCCAGCCTGAAGGGCGTCGCTGGTATCTTCAGCTACAGCAAGACCAAGGGCCTATTCGCCGGTGTCAGCCTGGAGGGCTCAGCGATAATAGAGAGGAAGGATGCCAATACGAAGTTGTACGGCCGACCGATCGCCGCGCGCGACCTGTTGACTGGCTCCGAGAGGCCGCCGCCTCAAGCAGCGCCTCTGACGAATATTCTGAACTCGAGAGCCTTCAACGGTATACGGTCCGGCAATTTCGACGACAGCATGTACAACGATGTTCCAGTGTATGGCGATAACTTCGACGACTCGAGCAGCGGGTATGGGCACTCGCGGAACCAGACTTACGGCGGTAACAGCGGCCAGGAACAGTTCGGCGCGCCAAAGAGAGCAAGCACATGGCAGGATGACATATATGATACCCCGAGGCAGTTTGGCGCCGGTTCGAGGTCCAGCACACTGCAGGATGTCACGGTGCCGAGGTCGTCCGAGGACAGGAAGGTTGGCCCCGGTAGGCCCGCAGCGCCTAAGCCCAACTTCCAGAGCAAGCAGAACCTCATGAAGAAGAATGAGGCCATCGCTTTGTTCACTTTCGAGGCGGAGCAGCCTGGCGACCTGGGTTTCAAGAAGGGAGATATCATCACCGTGTTGAAGAAGACGGACAGCGATAATGATTGGTGGTACGTATCGGCGTCGGCGAGATGCTGTCTCTAATGCATTGCCTGACTAATCTTTTTGAACAGGACGGGCCAGATTGGTGGAAAGCACGGCACCTTCCCGAGTAATTACGTCAAGATGAAGGAGTAGATGGCCGCAGCTGTTTTCCAGGAATTTCTTGCCGAAGACTTGTTGCGGGCACCTTGACGCCTACAACGAGACGATCAAATACCAGCGATCCGCTAATACAGCACATCCGGCACCCCGACGAAACATCTTGAACAACTACAGGCTCTTGAGCTTAGCAATGAATCTGGAGAGCCATTTGGCGAATAACTTGAATTCTGGGGTCGGCGACTACCGTCCGCGGTGCTGGAGCTCTCTTGTCTTTGTTCTCATTCTTGCCTTCGTCCCTGCAATCTTGATATCCCAACACGATGTCCGCAAGTCTGGCGTTTGGGCTAAAGTTATTCTGATTTCAACTTCAATTCTTGCCCTTGCCGCCTGGGCTTTTAATGTTTTCTGTCGGGGTGAAACCACCATCATATCGGCCCAGTAGAAGGGTTCAAGGTACATATTGCGGTCAATGGAAAATCAGATTCATATTGACTTCCGAGTCTAAGAGGCTCTTTTCTCAGTCCTGAAACCGGTCGCTGCAACGGTAATTCGCCTCTCTGGACTCAGTCCTCATCGTGCCGATTGCCGGGGATGGGCGGCTGCTGGCCTTGGTCGAGTATCAACATTCCGAGAACAACCACACGCAGGATGACAACCGCATCCTTCGCCCACTGGCCAATCAAGCCTCCCAATTCCAAACTCCAGTTCCTGGGCGACTCCCCAAGAAGCTACGCTGGTAGGCTACGCTGGATGCCGTCATTACGAAGATAGGTCAAGGTGCACTGGGGGCGGCTTCACTGTATGCAAGGAGCCATTTCACAATCCAAATATCATTCGCCAGGCTCGCCCACACAGCCGCAATTCTTCCACAGGCAACAACTTTTAATAACAAGGTATGAGAGTTTATGGGCACTGACAAGGGGACGCGCTTGGTGTGACTGATCGTTCTTCCGCGGGTGGCTTCTTCGTTTGTTTGGAGTCAAACCCTAGCCCAGAGACAAGTTTGCTAACTACAGACTTGCGAGAGAGATGTCGAGACCTGTTTTCATGTCGTCGAGGAGTGATGGTCACTAACACGAAGGGATTCCCGGCCGCTCTTCAATAATCCCGAGAGCCTTCGGTGCTCATCCGTCGAGAGTTGCGCCGCCACGACCACTTCCCATGGTGATAGACTCAATCGCCACCTCGCCTGCTCGTTCCGCACGAAACTGGGAACCCTTGTCATAGTGTACAAACAGCCAGCCTCCTGCTTCTCGGCCGGACCGCTGCGACAGGCCCGGGCTTGGAACGGCCAAAGGTGCGTGGACAGCGGTCTTGGTGACGAGTCTGACCCGCTGGCCTATGAGCACAGGAGCGGATTGCAGCAGCGGGTGACGGACATGCAGCACCCGCAAGATTCCAGACGCACATTCAGGGCGACTTTGTCCACGCAGCAAACGGTTCACAAAACATGTGTGATCAAAGTATCTCTATTGACAGTATTCGATAATATCCATGGATAGACATGGAAATTGGTATCCGCGCGCCCGTTCTACGCGTCGTCTAACTTCCCTCCATTCGCATGAAAGCCACAGAGGCAACGGTGGTCACTTAGCAAGTGAAGACAGCCGGACCACTATAAAGACAATGGGTTAGTCACTGCTCTCCCATGATCATCGACGCATGGCTATGGTAAGTGAGAGCTGCTCTCAGGGTATGGCACGAAGCAAAAGAAAATTTTGCACCGGCCGACAGGGTAGATGAACTTTTCAATATGCAAATTTGAGGGAGGGGGTGGGGAGCGCTCACGGGTTGGTGTAGTTGGTCAAGGTCGGGTAGTTGATGTTGACAAGAATGCCAGGGTCGGTGGCCTTGTAAGCGCCGGGGAAAGCAACGAGGCCCGTGGGCGTCTTGCTGCCGCCACCGGTGACCTGGACCTGACCGCAGGACAGGTAGAACTGAGCGCCGCCGGTGCTCTGCGCGACGTGCAGGGCAATCTGCTCGTTGCGCATGAGGTAGTTACCTGCGGGGAGGCAGGAGGGAATGGCCACGTCGACGGAGGACTTGCCTAGAGAGAGGAGAGGGAGGAAGAGTCAGTATCGTCGGGGAGAGTTTTCGGGTATGAAGAGGGGGTGGGGGGATCGGATCTGCTTACCATCGCTGGTCCAGGTCTGACCGCCTTCAAATGCGTCCTGGTAGATCTTGAACCAGACGGCGCCGGTCGAGTCCCAAGTGTTGATGTCCTGACCGCTGGGCACCAAGGCCATGTAGGACTCTGTTTGATTACCTCGTCAGCAGTGCTCGACGGCCACGACCTTGGGGAAGAGAACAGCAGACGTACGGAATGGTCCAGGGTGGTAGAAGTCGTTGTTGGCAGTGACGGTCACCTTGCTGCCAGCGGCGACCGAGACGCTCGCGGTACCGGCGTCGAGCTGGTTGCAGCGGATGTCATTGCTGGTCACGTCGGAGACGAATCCGTTGTCTTGCCAGTTCTTGGCCTTGCGGACGGCGGTCCAGACCGCAGCGTTCTGGATCTGGGGGATGGTGTCTAAAATCGTTGGTCAGCCAGGGGGGAACATGTGAGTGGTTGCAAGGCCCTTTCAAGGGCTTGTTGAGAACGACGAGGCTGACTCACAGTGGGCGGTGGCCGTGCCCAAGGCGAGGAGGAGGACGGCGAGGGACTGCATCTTGACAAGCTGAATCACGGAGACTAAACAGATGAACAAGGGCTGGAGCGGTGAAAGAGGCTTCGTGGAATCCGAAGTACTTTGAGGCTCTGCAGATCGAGTCTCTTTATAGATGTAAACTCCCGGAACAAGACCAGGCTCTCAAGTCTTGGCGACATGTTGACACTGTATATCGACTTCGTCTCCTGACTCCCGGAAGTCCTGGCGTCACGGCACATGATCCTCTGCCTCGGAAATTTGGGTCGCTGTCCGTCCAGAAATTGCAGTCGCAGTCCTTGGGCCCGCGTTCCGGCCAGGACTTGCGCGGGTAAAATAGCTAGGCGGGTTGAAATAGATGAAAAACAATCAGTCGACCAGTATCCAAACACTATGCGTTCCGTAGCGCGTGCCCTTCCCTCCCACGCGCGGCAGCCAATCGGAAAACGGTGTCCAACTTAATTGTTTCGTGCTATAGCCCCGGCATCGCTGCCGACATATTGGCCACCCTCCGGGCTTCAATGTTGCTTGACTGTAATTCTGGTTGATGTGCGCCGTCATCAATGCCAGGCTGTCTATCTTTTCAGGCTTAAATCTGTCAAGATTCTCCTGTGGCGATTCAAAAGATGCTTGATTTGACCTCACCAGATGAGCATGCTTGTGCACGCCTCTTGGAAGCTTAGGGTAGTTCTTATGGTACCTAGGTAGTTTATCCACGACGACTACATTTAGGTATCATTCATCGACCGGCAGTGCGGAAGAGCCTCAGGTTGCCGGGTGAGCGCAACCCTGCATGATCGCCTTGCTCACGGAGGCTGACGATCCGCGACCACGGGATGTCATCCAAGCTAGATTGGCGAGCCGAGAAAAAAACGTCTCCTAGCCCCCGGATGTCGACCTTGGAAGGCTTGGCTCTGCAAGGAATCGCCACAGGGGATGTTCGTTTCCAAAACCACTATCGGCTACCCGGGTTGCTGGTGTGTGTGTGCGCAAATGTCAAATGATGTCTAGATGCTAACATGCCCGGACGGTTCAGATCCGCCGACACTGTACAGAGTGTGATTTTGAGGGACGAGGCACACCGTGAAGCCTTGATGTGTGGTGTTTTGCTAGGAGGCTGTGAGAAACAGAATGCCACTTCCAATACTACCTAGGTATCAGGCACTTCCCGTTGGACCTGGTCACTCAGGCTGTCGTATGACTCGTATCATCTCCGAGCTCTTCCTACAACTTTGGTAAGTAAATATATCGCGTCACACATGTGCAGTGCGCTTTGTAAGAGCTTTTCTCAAGTAGTCAGTAAGTATGTTTCAAGCCACAGTCTAGAACTCGGGAGAGGGAGCATAGTAAAGCGATTCTTATCAAGTTTCTCTGGTATGCTTAGTCTCAGACCAAATTGCGCATCCGCCTTTCTTATCTTGTTAGACGTCATGAGTCACTGCAAAGGCCGTACGAGGGTCAGGTGAGGTTGTGAAGAATCTCAGACTCTACCAACTTCCAGAGCGCACCCGAGGCCCCTTCACGGAACCGCCAAGTTTATCATTCCTCTGTTCAGATCATTCTGAACACCTACAGCCGTACCTAGGTACTCACGAGAGTTGGTGGATCCGAGAACTTTGTTATCTTTTCCTCTCGGAAGCGAAAGCACCAGAGCACAGGCTACTTAATTATGTACTCAGGTTGGCAGGACCCAGAATCCAGCTGGAGTGACCGTTTCGCAATGTTTTTCGAGCATCGACATTGTCATTTTCATTTTTTGTTTTCTCCTCGGATGCAGCCAGCAACCATCATCTATAATGCGAGTTTCCCGATGATGCCCTGAGTGTCGATCGAATGTTCCACGTTGGACACTCCAGTCCGGCGTGAGACTCGTTCTACCAAATATCGAGCCAAGCCGGTGAGTCCCACGCTGGGGAGGCCCCCGAGTCTTCCTTAACTTCACTTGCCTCTACAATTTATCTTCAATGATCCTTCCAGGCAGTGTCAGTCATAGAATGCGTTGCGCAGTCGGTGCGCAAGACTTCCGTGACTGTCAACCAGCTTCCAATACAGGTATAAGTATATCGCTCAAAGTCCATTGGCGTCTTCTGTTTATCCAGAGCCACCCACAACAACCTTTTTGACATCCGTCTTCTTAACATCGTCAGAAGCTAACAGAATCGCGAAACATCGTACCGAAATGTCAGGATCCCGCAGGAGGTCACCGTCCATCGTCAGCCGCGATCCTGAGAGGATTGAGCGGGAGGTCCTAAGGACAGTCCAAAATGCCAAGAACCATCGCGAGGGCGCGGAAAGAGAGAACAGAAGGTGCTGCGACCGCCCGCTGGTCCTCATAATCATCCATATCCTTGGATTCGGCCTGGCCCTGCCCGGCGCGCTTGTTGCAACAGCTGCGTTCTCGTCGACTCCCTGGTTTTGCGGGTGGGTGTTCGGCTTGCCCGACGCCACCAGCGTCCATTGCGACAAAAAGTCGGTGACATGCATCCTTGCCATGCTCATGGTGATGAACATGTTATCTGGGATTGCGCTGTGTTATGCCTTCATGCGACTCTGGCAACGGTTCGGTCAGAAGTTCAAGGATTTCCGCGAGGACCTCGAAGAGGGCAAAAAACGCAAGAGAGAGGTTAGAGGCGAGCTCAAGCTTAATCGCTTGGTGAAACGAAATCGGAAGTACAAGAAGGATGTCAGAAACAAGGCGAATGTCAAAGGAAAGGAACACCGAGATGCCAAAAGGGAGCGAGCACGAGCTAATCTAGACGACGTTGGTCTGCCTCGATTGTCAAGCTTGTTATTGATGTTAACGAGATCTTTATGCAGATATCTCGGCGATCTACGGAAGATGTTGTTTCCTCACGATCACATACAGAGAGTGTCTCCTCGTCAGAATCATTTGCGACTGCACCGTCACGCGATGGTACAGTACGACGACCTGCAGCTGTTCATACACATGCAGGTAACCAAAACCGTACTTTGCACGAGCCGGACTTGGTTGACAACCACGCCGAAACGGACCAATACCCACCTCTGGGCCAGGGTGGCTTCCCTATGAACGGTCAACCAGGCCCCCATGGGTATCATCCCAATAGCATGGCAGGAGGTCCAATGCTCAGGTAGAGAGACACGTCAAGTGAGTCAAAAAGTGCCAATGCCATTCAACTCGTGCCCACGCAACTGGTTCGCCCGTTGCAACGCTTCAACAACCATCAGACAGTGGTCTAAATGCCTGAAACTATGCAGCAGAAATACATGTTACTGACTATGGATATTCTGAGTGCTAATTATTCTTGCTCGCAGCAGGTTTTCAGAAATGCTCTGGGCAGCTGCTTTTGATCTCCTCCAAAGCAGGCTTGTGACTTGGAACACTTTATCAGGGATGAGGTGGAGGAAAAGTGGCAGAGCTTTTGCAGAAGAAGGATCATATCGGGTCTTTGAGTGTTGATCCAGAAGATTGGGTGTCGAGAATTCTTTGGGGCAGCTAAAGGGATTGCTGCAGGCACGGCCAGAATAGCAATAGGATATGCTCTATGCATTCGAGTACATTTCCAATGCCATCTTGGGTTCCTTAGAGACCAAGCCTCGTGGTCCTGATGTGGTTCTGATGTCGTAGAGAACATACCGATGAATGGTCAAATATGCTTGACATATGCCCGCGGAGCTGGGTTTTGATATGATGAGGAATTTGAATGTCACGGGTTGAATGCCTTTTTGTGACTACCTGTACTGACCTTCAGATAGAGAACTTCTCTCAAGAAGACCTTCAGGCTTCTTCGTCTCCTATATTCTCTGCAATTTGAACGCCTGTTGGGGAGTCTTGCAAGGTTGAGGTCGGATTAGGCAGGGTCACACCAGAGATCACTCAAGTACTTAAGTATATGTTCTTGAGTCATCAAGTCCCTCAGAACAGGCTGCAGTGACTACCGTGACTTGTTTCAGCTTGGTATCTTACATTTTCCCGAGCAGTCCAGTCTGGTTGTGGACTGCGGGCAGAGCGATAACCCCAGGTGCCCTGTACCAAGAGTCAAGACTTATGATAACCTAGGTAGGAAGTGTAGAGACCATGGGCCAGTTTTCACCAATCTTCTGCTGAAGACGTCCCCGATGGAGGCTACCGGGTACGCTGTTATGGCAGGAGCTGGCAAGAGCTGATGCCTAACGATGCGTGGGTATCCAGTCACAGAACCTGTGCAATCACTGTGAAAACCATCAACTGCCCGATTCTGATCGCGTCTAAGATGGTGCCTATGAACAGTAACTAGTAGATATTGTAAACTCGGCCGCCCGAACGGACACCAGGAAAAGAAGAAGCCTCATAGCTTGTGAGTCATCTGTGACCTCAAACGCAAAGAGAAACGTCCAGCTAAGGGCCTCGATCTGCAGGTAGCGAACGAAGCACCAATATAAACGCCTAGGTACATATGATCCAGACAAGATGACGCGAACGGCCTCGAACAGAATGCTATCCACATACGACAGCGACGATGACCTCCTCGTTTGTCAAACTTGCATGGACCTTGGAAGCGGCGTAAAGGCCTTGACCCGCAGCGTCGACATTCCCCAAAGTCAAAGGCGGCTGTCTTCGAAACGGCTCGTCTGGTACTGCGGGTCCTTCGTTCTATCCGCGGCCCTCATCTTCGGGCTGAGTATCGGCCTCGCACCAGAAATCGTATGCGCCGTGATCAGGCAAGACCAGAACATCTGCCACGGAAACGCGACGGGCCCCAAGGCCTTGTTGGGCGTCGTCACTGCCGTTCTTTTTGTATACGGACTGGCAGTGGGGATACTCGTCTACAGCATCTGTCTTCGTAGACGGCAAGACATCAAGAAAACTTGCGCTCGCAGCTTAGTAGCGAATTCGGCGGCATCGACCTCAGAAGCACAACCTCGACAAGGATACCACTTGATGACACCGCTCAACTCGAACAAGGCCGCGGGCCGGGGGCCAACCAGTCACGGCCAAACGGCAGGACAAAATTCGCAGTCAGCGATTCCCGCTGTGGGAGGGGCGAGGGAAACGCCCGTGGCGTTTTCACAAAGAGCGCAGAGCGGCCCACAGTGCGATGGACCAGACCGTGGGGGGCGACCGAGACTCAACCTTGCTCGACAAGACCTCACATGCCCGGCGCCAACATTATTGTGGCGGTCCTCGGCCCCAACACTCCTTCAGTTGAATGGCCATGCGAGCCAAGCCAGCTTGGCGCATGAATATATGGTTTCGGGGAATCTGGACGCTGACGTGGCTCGGGAGCGCGAGGAGGAGGCAAGAACAATGGTGCACAGCCAGATGTACAGAAGTCCATGACAAGTTCAGCTGGAGCGTGAGTGTAGGTTGATAGCTATAGCAATAGCCCGGTCCGCCTCGGACCGGAGGCATACGGCCACCAGAAGGAACCAGCTGGCCAAATGGCTAGCCGGGC
>JALRMF010000270.1:0-69522 GCA_026120015.1 Dendrostoma leiphaemia | reverse complement strand
TATATAATAGTGTTATTATTAAAACGGTGAGTTGTTTTTTTGCGTTATATGACGCAGGGAGTTTTAAGACCGTTTTCACAGGTTAAATTAATATAGCTTGGGGTTTTAGTAGATTGGTGTACGCGCGCTATGGTAGCCTTGTGAATATGAAGTGTGGGGGCAGGCGGCGGGTTAAATAAAGTGGTGTGTACAGCGTTGTTTTGAAAGGAAAGGAAACTAGCAGTAAACCGAACGGCCAACCCCGGCCTTGGAGGTTTGAAAAGCTAACCCCTTGAGCAATTCCTGAGTAAATACCCTTCTGTTGTTTCCCTGCCACATGGTGCAATACCATGACCCATCCTACCTATTGTCAAGAAGCCTCAAGTGATCAATAAAGAAAGCATTGAGCGTCAGATGGGACTTGATTGGCAGGCATCGCAGAATGGTCTCAAATTCTTGGTGTCTTTACAGCCCTGGAGGGTTTGGATGAGTCCATCTACAAAGAGGCACGACTAAGACATCGGCCTTCCAAGGTTGTTATTTTCTCCAATTCACTTTGATAGGATTACAATGGACTCAATTCTTTGCAGCTTCTAGAGAAGGAAGCAAGGAGTTTGTGCAAGAAGACAAATGTACATATCAGTCATCTAGACTCGGACAGCTGTGCAGGGGTACTTCCAAAGACTGAAGGTTTGATATAACCACAAAAGAGCGCCCTGACAATGCAACCACAGAATACTTAATAAAGTTAAACGGCTTTTCAAGAGCAGAGGACAGCCTGAGGTTAACACTGCTTATCTGAAGAATGGATTGACCTCTCATAATTTCTAATTATTGAGCCAAACTTCCAAGGCTGGTTGTGAATGTACCAGCAGATTGATAGAGGCCTGCTGTTTGATGTGGCAAAAGTCTCCTTTACTTTTCTGTGTGTACAGATTAGAAAAGGTTAACGGGGCTGGGAGTAAGTACTGCTATGCATCACGTTTCCAAGGTTGGTCTCTAAAACGTTCATACATGAAACCATAAGCCACAAGGAAGGCTAAGACCACTTGTCTGTCGACCTAATGCAGGTAAATACCCACCCAGGTAGGTGCCAATGTGCTCTGTGACTCCCAGTTCTCAAGGCACAGCATTGGCTGGGCCGCGGTCAAAGACACTAGCTGAGCCCCCAGTGTTGCTTAGAAATCTTGGGAAAGGCCAGTCAATGCAGGATCCTAGATCTTATTCGGCTGGCGTTCCATTGCACGCTCACTGAACAATTCCTGTAAGAACCTTGAAAAGGAAATATACGTATGAGAACATACTGGAGGCATCTGATATTATTCAAACATACAGGTTGTTAAAAAATAACCTTACTCTGCAGATCAGATCAAAAGGCAGGTGCAGGTGCGAGGCAGAAAAGTCCCATCGATATAAAGCTACCCATGTGGTAAGCTTGCCGCCACCAACAGTGAAGTACTGCACTATTCACTTGGCCAACCCCAGTGAGGGGAACCCTGTTCTCCACAATTGTGCCTGATCGAGCTCCCAGGTCAGAATTGACATTTTTTCCCCTTCAATTGTTCGTCACGTCTGGTTCGCCTCAGTCAACAAGCCTCAACAGCACCGACCTCCGCACTTTTTGTCGTCAAAGAGACATTCCTCCGAACCACCACCCACCCCGTTGCGACCTCTCGACCTCGCAAACTTGTTACAGCCCTCCACATCCACAACCACACATCTTTCGCCTCCACCATCACCTGTCGATCTCCCCTCTGCCTCCACGGAGGAGATTTTTGTCATCATCCCCACGCCCAACACGTCGCCCCGACCCGCGGACAATCTGGGCATCATCAATCCAACCTCCATCGCACCCCACGTGAACTTTTGTTGCTCCTTCACTTGGCAACATCTTTCATCAAATCTTTGTTGTTTGATTGGTCCGTCATTCCGTCCTTTCCATCAACAGGTTTGCCTTAAGCTCCCTTCCGCTCAGTCTCCACTCCACTCCAAGCACCAGCGCGCAAAACTGAAATCTTCGCGCCCAGTGACCGCACCTCCATCGAGACCACTCCCGATCCGTCACAATCCGTCGCAATTCGTCGATTCAGAACATACACTGTCATACTGGGACACGGACGCGACCTTTAAACGATACGAGACAGCAAGCAGTGAGCCGAGGCGCCTATAATCAGCACGACACAATGGCAACAAACGGCAACTTCAGTCACCAGGAGCAGTATCCTGCTCCACCTGCTTCCTCCGACCCTGCTTCCGTCGACCCCGCTGAGTCGTCCGCTGGTACTGCGACTCCTTCGAAGGATGAGGTTGGCTGGTACTTCGTCGAGCAATATTACAACACCCTGAGCAAGAACCCCAGCAAGCTCCACGTGAGTTCGGCACACTGCTTCAAGGACCTGTCCGGCACATTACGCTAACCTTGCTGCAGCTCTTCTACAACAAGCGCTCCCAGTTTGTCCAAGGTCCTGAGGCTGAACTTGTCAATGTTGCTGTTGGAAGACCAGTATGTCAAAGAGTCCTTATTAGATCACCTGTTTCAAGTTCCTCCCAGTGAAGCTTGCTGACGGCTCTACCCTCCACACAGGCCATCCAGGAGCGCATCAAGGAGCTCGACTTCCAAGACTGCAAGGTTCGCGTCTCAAACGTCGACTCTCAGGCCTCGTTCGAGAACATCGTCATCCAGGTCATCGGAGAGATCTCCAACAAGTCTGGCGAGCCGAAGAAGTTCGTCCAAACCTTCGTTCTCGCAGCGCAGCCCGCCGGATACTACCTACTCAATGACATCTTGAGGTACATCAACGAGGGCGATGACGAGACTAGCGAGGACGCCGTCGAGGAGCCGGCCGCCGCCGCCGCCGAGCCCGAGGTCGCCGAGGTCGCCGAGGTCGCCCAAGAGTCTGCTCCCGAGGCCGAGCCCGAGACGGTTCAGGCCGAGGAGCCCACCAAGGAGGAGCCCGTCACGTTCGATGCCCAGATTGTTGACAAGAAGCTTGAAGAGTCCAGCTCTGTGACCAAGGACACGCCTGCGACGTCTGCCGTCGACACACCTGCCGAGCCGGCCGCTGCCGCTCCGGAGACCGCGAGCAAGCCTGAGGTGACCGAGGCCGCTGCAGATCCCGAGGAGGCCGCGAAGGAGATCACCGAGGAAGAGACCAAGAAGCCGGAGGTTCCGAAGGATCCTAGCCCTACCCCGGCGCCCGCTCAAGCAACAGCTGCCGAGCCCGAGAAGCCCAAGGGGCCGCCCAAGCCCATGACCTGGGCCAGCCTTGCTGCCTCTGGGTCGGGCAAGCCCGGCCCCGTCAAGCCTGCCCTGCCAACCAAGACTACTACGCCCACCGCACCTGCGCAGACAAAGCCCGCTGCTGCCACGGCTACGGCTACCGCGCCGGCTGCGGCTGCCACCCAGCCCAGCGCGCCTTCCCAAACCACCGATGCTCCTGCCAATAAGGACACCAGCCAGGCCAATGAATGGCGCACGGCCGGTGCCGACTCCAAGAGGCAAAGCCGGCAGCAAACCCCCGCCACCGAGAAGGAAGGCACCCTGGCCTACGTCAAGCTCGTGAACGAGAAGGTCAAGGACGATGAACTGAAGGCTGCGCTTAGCGGCTTTGGTGAGCTCGTCTACTTCGACATTAACCGCGCCAAGGTGAGATAATATTATCTACGATTTCATTGCACACTCAAGCTGACCGCCTGCAGACTTGTGCCTTTGTCGAGTACGCCACGGCCACCAGCTGCCAGGCCGCGATCAAGGCGAGCCCCATCTCAGTGCAGGGCGAGAGCATTGTCATTGAGACTAGGCGTCCCAAGGCGAGTGCCTACGGAGGAGCCAACTACAACACCAACCGTGGCGGTGCTGCCGGACGCGGCCGTGGTGGCTTTGATGGCAACCGATCCGGCAGCCAAGGTGGTGGACGCGGAGGTTTCACGGGTCGCGGTCGTGGCGCCGCCCGTGGTCGTGGTGGTGCCCAACCCGCCAACGCATAAACCTACTCAGCGACGACATGATTTACTTCTTCAACCCTATTCTGGGGGAGCGATAGCTGATCAACTTTTCTTTTCTCCAAAATTCCGAAAAAAAAGGCATTCCGGGAGTCTTTTGGGAGTTCTTGGTCGGTTCGGTGGCAATGGGATATGTGATTGTAGTCGGTGAACTGGCGCATTGCGGTATCTGCATCGCAAAAAGTTTTCTTGTCTCACCCTGTCTTCGTCGCTCGGGTGCTTCCTGCGCACTTTGGTGCGCGAGGTGAGGCCAAGGAGGTAGGAAAGGGTATGCGCCTCGTTTTCGCTCCACATTTTGCATGTTCATGTGGTCAGCACCTGTAGAAGATGATACACACGAGCAACGACGGGAGGGTCCGCGGAGGGTGATACCAGCCGGGGTAGGATGGATGGCCGAAAGAGGCAGAGGGCTGCACGAGGATCTCAAGGAGCGGAGGTGATGAAGGAGAGATTGTAATGATAAAATCGACTTGGAACTGTACACCAGCAAAACATCATCTGCCGGCGGGGGGCAATGGACGGGCGCTTATGACGGCAGCCAGCGATGTCTTAGACTGTTTTGTTTTCTGCATGGCTTTTCCTTCACCTGGCATATAGTCCATCTTCCGAATCCACTTCTTGAGCTTCAGCATTTCCGACTTGCCCGGGCGAGGAAGGGTTGCGCTACCCGCAATGTCTCTCAGATCACGTCGGCGACTCGGCGCGGACAAAGGAGATGAGACCTTCTCCCACCACTTTACAGGTGTTACTCATACCTTGCACTTGATCATGTTGCCCAGTGTCCGCCCGAGGGGGGCCAAGAGAGGAAAGAGGTGAAGTTCTACACCTTGGCTGCTGTTGGATCAGGCGTCCAACCTTCGGGGACGCCTTGATGAAGAGTGTCATCCCGGCGTCCCACGTGTGTAGGACAGTGCAGCGCCTGGGTCCAGTTGACTGGCGTGCTTGGAAGCCGAGATGGACCACTGAATGTAACTTTGTGTGTCTCGTCTCTCCGCGGGGGGGGGGGGGGGGGCATGGTTTGCAGCGGGCACCCTTTTTCAGAGCCCCCTCCCCCCAAGTTTGGTGCAATCTTGTACTGTAGATGGAGGAGGTGGATCACATGTACCAGGCCGTCAGTGTGTGGAGGCCGGGTACGGCGACGAAGTCTGGGACGTCCGTATGGTTGGCTGGAGAGTCCGGAGATGGGCATGGCGGTAGATATGTTTCTATACGTCAATACGAGTGATCGGCGACGGCTCATGGGTGTGTTGGTACCGCGATATGAGATCGGCGGCATGTGGATCGGGAGGCCAGAGTAGGGAGCCCGGGAGCTGCCTTGCTGGTTGAGCCAGAGAGAGAGATCCTACGGTGCCTGGGTGCTTACTTCGGTCGAGGATGTGAGTGATCAGGCGGCATGCTGTGAGTTCCCCTTGAGCAAGGTGTACATGGATAAGACAGGCCGAGACGTCGGCTCACGTCCAGCGGAGCGTGGTCACGGATGGTAGAGGGTGACAGTGAAAAAGAATACTTCATATACATGGGCAGTAATTTTAGGTGCTAGCGGCTTGAATATTCCACAGACGGGACCGGAGGATCTCCTGAGATTGGTGGATTCATGTATTTTATTAGGAGTGCTTGAAGCTCGTTGACGTCGACTGCCGGGATGGCATGGGGAGATAAGGTGGGAGGTATGGTAATGTCACATTGAGTCGAGACTGGTGTACATACAGCTAGACCCGTTACAGTCACGAAGGCGGATTAGCCTACTGGACGAGCAGGAGGTGAGCACACTCATCATGACAGAGATTATATATATAAAACACCCGACAGCGAGTGAGTCTCGGTAATGACTTCCATCGCATCACGCAGGACCGACAAGCGTGAACACACAAAAACTGCTGGGCAAGCCATGGCGCAATGAAGGAACAGAATCGCGTCCACGGCGACTGGTCCAGAGTCGGGGAAAGGAGCCAACTCACCCGATGATAGGGGGTCGAGAAAAGCAGCCCGACGATCGTGAGACGACGATGGCGACCCGGGGAAAGCGAGGCCAAGCAGCACGAGAGCCTCACAAAATGGGACGCTGTCCGGCCCTGGAACGAGTCGCAGGAAGGAAGAAAGTATCCGACGGAGTCGTAGATCTTTCCCGGGACGGCTTTTTCTCACAGCACCAGCATCAAAAATGCCTAGATCAGGTTTGGACTGGACGACAGAGCAGCAGCGAGTTGTCCTTCCATATGATCCATCACAAGGCCTCTGCGGTCGCGTTCGGGCGCAGTCATGAGCTGAAACCTCGTGGAGACAGCCAGCCATGGACGCGGATCTGCAACACATCCTGTAACCCCGACACGTGCCCGAACAGGCGAGCAAGTGATCAGCACGGGAGGGCAGCCGTCCTGGGGGGGAGGGAAGAAAAAAAAAGCAGTCTCAGCCGCGCACCTTGATCGTGATCGTGGACGACGAGGCGGACGAGACATCTCCAGGCGGCGGCCTGCTCTTATTCCCGGCAGGCCAGAGTACCAATGACAACGTGGAGGCATATGCCTGGGGTCTCCAATGCGAACGCGATGCTTGGAGCGACCAGGGGGGGAGGAGGAGGAGGAGGAGGAGGACTTTGTCATTCAGCCTCGACGAGTGTCCTCCGTCGTCCGGCATCCTCCTTCCTGTTCTGGACTGTCTGGATGACGACGATACATCCATCATCGGATACGCACCGGCACCACAAGGTCATGCCATCCCGGTGCTCCCTGCCGTTGCCATGTGTTCCGCACGGGCCGCTTCACTTGTCTCTCTTGCACTTGCTCTCCATGTATAGACTGGATGTACAGTAGCGTGATTACGTCCTCGATGGAAGCCGCTTGCCGGGCACGTGCCGGGCCAACGGTCAGAGTTCTGGGGCCTGTCGTCGGCATGTCGGAATTTACCAGACTGTCTTGCCTGCCAGGCACGCCGTCTGCGGGCCCAGGCCCGCTCGATTCCATGCCAAGGTGAAACAGTGGCATTGTACCACAGTAACCGTATGTACTACTGCGTGCTCGCCGGGCCCACTCGTGGGGGGATTTTAGGTTCCTGGCCGGACCAGTGCCTTGGGTACCGTCAGGACTCGGCAGCAGAGTTTGGCAGCCTGTCCGGGACCGCGCGGCGCAAAGCTCAGCAAGACAAAAAAAAAAAAAAAAAAGGTCCCATATCTCGGCAAACGTCGTTGCTGACACACGGTCCAACAGAGGGGCCGACACTGGTGGACGGCAGGACCCGCCCATGGTGTCTGTTCAAAACTTAAGCTTCTTCCACAGGCATTCCAGAAGCCCCAGTGGAAGAATTCTTTCGCCACTGGCGCTGACGGCTGACGCATGGCCCGGACAGCCCGGGAGGAGCCTCGCGTCCTTCGGCGTGATGTGTCACCACACTGCTGGTCAGCAGCAGCGCAGAGCTTTGCTCATGTTTTTAGCGCCAGGCCGAGACGCGCGGCGGTCGATCGGCAGCAGACAGGTCTGCGCAGTCGAGTCCGGGTCGGGCGATCAAGCTCGAGGTGGGAGGCCATGCTTTTGTTGCGCGATGGAAGGGGGAAGAAGACAGCGAGAGGAGGAGGAAGAAGAGGAGAAAGATGGAAGGGCCAGGCCAAACTCGTCAGCCATGTCGTTTGTCTCCTACCTCTAGAGGTAATAGCCTCAGGGGATCACGCAATTTGCAGACAATACCACCTATGCGGAAGCAGTAGGAGAAGCGACAGGCGGCATGTCGCCGCCAGGCTCCCCGTCGGTGCCGCGCCTTAACAACCTGCCCGAAGCGGCATAGGTCCGATACCGACGACGGGGCGACTGATTGGGGTCTCGAGGCCTCATCTGTTTCTGCTAATAAGACCACGCTGGGAGGGTCGCCGTGTTCGGTCTCTTTATTACTTGCTGCTGCTGATGGGACAGTTGCAGCCTTACTGCTAGTCCTTTTCTCCTTTTCTACCTTTTGTGGGCTTCCGCAACGAGGCGTGCGCGCGTGGTCCAGGGCGAGACGAGGTCTGGCAGTACTTTTCCGTACAGTACGCCTGGTGCGCCCTGGTCCACTCGTCATCCGTCGGCGCCGTGGTGGGGCTTCTGCAGGAATATGGACCTGGATTTGTGCGCTCGGGTTTGTGCTGACGCTGGCAGGCTGGATGATGATCTACATGGACAGAAGCTTGATCATCCATCCGATCCGATCCATGGATCCTTGCGGCACTTGGACCGTCGTTCCCTGCGCAGATTGCATAGTAGGGCGACAAGTGGGCAAACGGCGATGTAAACAATTATAGTAGACCAAGACAGCGCAATCCGAACGCAGACGCACCAGGACACAATCCAGTGATCCAGCAGCCTCTCGTTGGTCCGAGGTACGGTGCCGTATAATCATATCCAATTTCATTTTTCTGGCTCTCTAGAAGAGTAACGCCGACCTTCCGGAGGCGACCAAACCAGCGACGCCCTAGACTCGAACGAGGCAGACGAGCGACATGGGGGGGGGGGGGTTGCAGTATCACAGTCCCCACAGGGTATCACTGGCTCTACCGAGTATCAAGTATCCTGGCGTACCGCAGCAGATAGTACCGAAATATGGCACACCATAGTGCTACTTTGTGGGTAGCACGTTGAGGAAGACGTGCATGGAGACCGGGGCCCCTGCCTGAACCACCACACGCCGAGGAACGAGAGACGAGCAGACGAGCAGGACGAGGGGATACAAGAAGGATATACTGGGGACATGGGTCCAGGGTCTTGCAGTGGCCCGCCTTCTAAACTTCCTTCCACTCACCTTCCACTGTTTCCTTCTCTGCATGATCGATCGTCCGTCCCCTCTTCGTTTCGTTTCTTCTCCTCCACGTTCCTCTCCCAGAACTCCAGTCCTGGTCCCATTCCATTCTCTCCCTTCAGCCTTGCGACCTGCAGCTACCTATGTCGACCTGTGGCCCTCGCACAGCCCGCCTCTGCTAGATCCAGCCTGGGACTGTTCTGCCGCGTACCGGCCGGTACAGCACTTCAGGCGACGGACTTGTGTGTGGAGTTGGAACTGGCTCCTTGGGTACCCTCTACACTCGCTCGACAAGACCTGATCAGCCTCACGTCTTGCGTACGCCACATCGATCACATGTTGTGGAAAGGCCTGTGGTTTCGAAAGTGGACCTAGCATTGGCGTCTTTAGCTCCCTCGGCCACGACAACGGGATCTAAAGACAAGAAGAGAAAGATAACGACGTACTTTCTACGTCTTGACGTCTGGTCAGCGGGAAGGGGGGCCGAGGAGGAAGGAGGCATCGACATCTCTTCTCCTCGCGTGAGGTGATGATGGTGGATTGGTGCTTCAAGGGAAAGGAGGAATCGACAAAGAATCCACAAGGAGAAGCGGCCATTTCAGGCTTGTACTGAACCTCGAGTTGCGCCATGGCTCCTCCATCACTCGAGGACCCAACGGCACTGGACTTGAGTGACTCCGAAGAAAGTGCCACGGGCTCTTTCGACGTCTTTAATCATGCCTTGGAACTGGCGCCCATCGATAACCGCCCGGCTCGCCGTTTATCGATGGAGGAGGATTACTTCTACGAGCAGGTCATGACTTTTGCCCAACCGCCCATGCCGCCCGCCTATCACGTTGCCACGCACGGGGCCTACGAAGGGCCGTCACGCAAGGGTCTGGACGCTGTCATGGATGAGAGTGTCTTGTCAGACCAAGAGAACCTACCCGACTACTACTGCGACGTCCACATGGAGAGCGTCTTTCAGATGAAGATGGAGATCGAGGATGCCGTGAAGAGAGCCGAGTACAGGAACTGGCGCACCATGTTTGTCGTCTTGCATGGCACTGCCTTGCATATCCACTCTGCAAAGAAAAAGGACTTCGGTTGGGGCAAGAGTAGAATGCACGGTCCAGATGTGCGGCCGGATAACCCATCTTGGTTGAAGAAGGGATCGCTGGAGCGCAGCTACAGCCTGCAGCATGCCGATGTCGGTATAGCCGCGGACTATCACAAGTGAGTTGCATCTCCTCTCCCCTGATACACCTCTCGGGTTTGCATGAGCAGCCACAGACTGGTCGACTCTTCCGACATCCAATCTCACTTTCACTGTTTGTTTGTGCCAATCAAGCTGACACCGTGACTTGTAGACGTCGCTACGTTATCCGGATCAGGGCCGAGACGGATCAATTCCTTATATCGTGTGTCGAGCTTGAGACCTTCGTCAAATGGCTCGAGTGTCTTTTCGCCGCTATAGACGTGGCCATCCCAATCGACGAGCGTGACTTCCCGCAAGACCAGAGCATCCCGCGTATCCAGAGACTACGGTGGCTCCGAGGCCAATTCGGTGCTCCAGCCACCCGCGGCGGCGAGAGCTGGGACTCCTTCGGCCCAGGGCCAAATTCAAATCTCGACTCAGCAGACTCGGCGCTCGGTACGCCGGTCGATACGGATATCTCCCCTTTTGCCGGTGTTTCCCCAGATGAATTGCCAGTCCCACGGTCCTCGAGCAATAATTTTCAATCAACTGGCCGAGACCCGTCGGTGAACACATCCTCTCCATCTGATGAAGATGTCGAGTCTGGGACGGGCAAGTGGAGGCCTCGGCACCTGTGGTCCTCGACCCATGATATGGTCTACGCCAAATTATGCTACGCGGTTCTCCTATTCAAGAGCCCTCGCAAGTCCAACTTTGTTATCTTCAAAGGTCAAAGATGGCACATCGACTGGTCGACAGGCCAGATGTCTCGAGTTCAACCTCCCTCGTATGGCGAACCCGAGTTCTGGGGCCCGTGGCAGATTATACGGATTTGAACTTTGGACCTACACATTCTTCTTTGCTTGAACATATATATACCCTGCGCATCTTACCATGCCATTTACTCGTCAACACACCTCACGATTCCTACCACATCATCTGGAAAGCATCACATGGTGCGGCAGCGAAAATAGTTGCATAATTTGCATTTGGCCTTTGCAGCCCGGCGTTCAAGGCAGGACGATTGCATTGCTCTTTTATGATACACCTCTTTTTGCATGGTGGAGGAAGGGGACGGAGCATGAGACGCGTCAAGCAGCGGCAGCTGGAAGGCAGCCATCATTTTCAGCCTTTTCCTCTTCTCTTGAAACAGCATTAACAAGTTGATGAAAGCCACTGTGGACAGTGTGGTGGAAGGGAAGTGTTATATAGAACTGTCCTGAAAATAGGTATCATCATCTTTGCCTGATTCCGGAAACTTGGCCCACGCAGAGCCGAAGTGAATGCCCCCAACGCCTGGTATTTCCGTCGTAGTCATGATTCTCGTGATGCACCTTCATCTCACAAGCTTTCGGTGCCGTGCGCAGATCTCTCACCGCAAGCCGCATTTGTAATCCCTCAGACGGACCTTGCCCGTCATCTCAGCGCCCCGATGCACGCCCGATTCCGATCATCCATCAGTTCTACACATCTGCCATCTCCGCCTCCAAGGCCCGGCTCTCCTTTGCCAAGTCCTCCGCCGGAACACCCTCCAGTAGCTCTGCCGCACCATCGACATCCGCAAGCGTCGCCTCCAGCGACGCCAACAGCCCTTCGATTTCGGCCCTCTGCGCCTGGATCTCCTCCCACAGCGCCACATTCGCGGCCTGCGTGTTCTGCAGCCTCGCGTTCATCTGGCTCTGTTGGCTCGCGAGGTGCGGCGCAAGGTGCGCGGCGAGCACGGTCTCGGCGGGGAGCAGATGCGGCGGGGTCGGTCGCCCCCCCCGGTCCCTGGCCTCTGCCCCCCCCTCCTCGCCCTGCTTGCCCTTCCCCTTTCCCCTACCGCCGCCCAGGTTCCTCTCCCTGGCCGCCGCGCGCCGCCGCAGCTCGGCGTCGCTGGCCAGGGCCTCGAGCTCGTTGAGCCGCGGCACGACGGCGTAGCGGTCGAGGGTCTTTGCGAACTCGGCGGCGCACAGCTGGCCCATGCGCTCGACCATGCCGCGCTGGACCTGCTTCAGCACGTGGGGCGCGCGCGCGGCGACGGTCGGGTAGCACGTCGCGAAGTTGTCCGGGGAGATCTTGGCGAGCGTCACGGCGAGGGCCTTGTCGAACATCTCCTGGAGGCGCTGCGCGCGGGGGCCCGGGGTTGCCGCCGTGTGGCGCGCGGGGAGGGGTGGGGAGGCTGGATTTGCTGCTGCTGATTCTCTTGGGGATTCTTCGGCGGTGGCAGATTCTGCTGAGGAGGAGGAGGAGGATTGTGGGTGTGGTTGTGGGTGTGGGGAGGGCTCGGCGTTGTTTACATTGTGGCTGGATGCTGCATTGTCCGGTGGTGGTTGCGAGGATGACGCCTCGGTCGCCATGATGAAGATTGAATACGTTCGTTCGTATGCGACGTCGATCTGGAGTATTATATGTCCATTGGACTGGGGTGTTGTTGTGTAATTCGGTTTGCGAGAATTGGTGGCGTTGAGTCGGCTGCAACTTGCAGACGCGGTGAGACGCGTCGTTGTTGGAAACCTCGGGAGCTGAGTTGGACTTGGAAATTGTTTGGGGTTAGGGTTGCCGACCACCGCCGTCCTGGTCCCGAAGAACTGACACGCATGCAACGGCGACGTTGACCCTGTAACTCCAAAGCGCAACGATACACCTCCTCAACTCAATCCGAACAAGCTGTATAGAGCCTCTTGAACACCCCGTCGCTGCGGTCCTTGTGCTCTTGCACCCCCTCGCCACCATGTCACACAGTACGTCGTCTCCCCCACGGGCCCCTTCTGTTCAATGGTCCGGTCTAACAACCCAGGCAAAAGAAACACCTCGCGCCCCGTCTTCACCTCACACGAGCGGGCGATGGCGAAGTCCGCCTGGAACGCCTCGTCCGCCCGTCTGAACCGCGACTCCTTTCTGCCATTCGGCTCGTGCTCGCTGTGCCTCGAGTCCGCCGTCGACCCCGTCGCCTGCGCGCTGGGCGACATCTTTTGTCGCGAGTGCGCGCTGAGCAACATCCTCGCGCAGAAGAAGGAGATCAAGCGCTCGGAGAAGGCGCGCGAGCAGGAGGAGAAGGAAGCCGCGGAGGCGAGAGCGAAGGAGGACGAGGAGGCGCAGGCGAGGGCGGTCAAGGAGTTCGAGCTGGTCCAGGCTGGGTTTGATGTCGGCGGTGGGAGAGCAACGAACCGGTCGGCGGACGAGCAGAAGGGTGAGGCGAAGAAGGGCGAGAAGCGCAAATTCTCGCTTGACGAGAGTGAGGTCGCGCGGCACGCTGAGGATGATCGTGCCAAGGCACGAAAAGCCATCCAGGACGAGAAGGTGGGTTCCATGCGCGCATGTGATCCCGTACGATTACTAAATTTGACCCTGCAGGACGCAAAACCCTCACTGCCATCATTCTGGGTGCCGTCTGTAGTACCGACGTCCAACACGAAAGACAAACTGCACGAGGTCAAGAAGAAGTCCAAGACAGCCCCCGTGTGCCCATCCTCGCAGGAGAACAGCCCTCACACATACTCTATGCATACGCTAGTGACGATCAACTTTGCCGAGGAGACAGCAAACGACGGCAAGACGAAGACGAGGATATGTCCAAGCTGCAAGAAGGGCCTGACGAACGCCTCCAAAGCGATGCTCGCCAAGCCCTGTGGGCATGTGCTTTGCAAGGCTTGCGCAAGTCAGTTCATGAAGCCGTCGGGACCTGTGGATCCGCACGCTCATCCCGATGACGCGGATGACCCGAATACAGTGCGATGCTATACATGCGACGCAGACGTCACCGAACGACCTTCAAAGAAGAGTGGAGACAAGAGGGATAAGGAGAAGATACGCCCAGGCATCGTTGAATTGAAGAGCGACGGAACGGGATTCTCAGCTGGAGGCGTGAACGAGGTCAAGAAGTCGGGAACAAACTTTCAATGCTAACATAGATCGATAGCAGAAAATTGTTATACATCACCCACCTTCAACGTTCATAGCGCCAGAAGCCGACATGTCTCAATATGCTGGAGTTTCAGTCTCGGTCATTTATTTGCCTCCTATCTGGTCACTACCATCCTTTTCTGATACCATTCCACGAGGCCCATAACGAAGGCACCCCTCATGACACCGGCCTTTATGACACCATATTTCCCTTCAATTTGGCTTCTCGATGGGACACTCACATTCCTCCCTGACAACCTCGAAAGCAAAGCCTGCGCGGTCGGCGACTTCTGGACATACTCCAACACGAAGTAATACAACCGAACGATCAAACCATGAGCGATGTCTTTTGATAGCATCGTCGTACCATGATTGAAAAACGCCTTCAGCAGCTCGCCCAATAGTCCCTCGTACAATGCCGAGACTCCTTCGGTCCGTCCTATCCTGAGGATGATGGCAAATATGTTCCCTTTGGACAGGCGATGTAGTCGCCGGCTGATGGAATTGGCTGGGCTTGGGTCCCTTTCCGACGCTCCGGCGTTGCGCTCCACGACCAGTACTTCGTCCTTGCTCGATTCCATTGATGTCGTCGATTCTGCCTCCGGCATCTCCGGCGTGGAGACCTGCACCCTCGCTTTGGCAATGTTGAACGGATAGGTCGCTGCCGTGGCCACGACCTTGCTCAACGCCGCGATCAAGAACACCATCCCGCCGCTCTCGCCCTCGCGCCCTCTGTCCATGAGCGCCTTCTTCAGCTCGTGCTGCAGATAAAACGTGATGCTCGGGTTCAGCGTCAGCATCAGGGTGGCGCCGTACCCAGACCAGAGGCCCGCGAGGCCCTTCTCGGCGCGGATAACGTGCAGCACCTCCGCGAAGGACGGCTCGGTCGGGCTCCCCTGGCCGCTGCCGCCGCTAGCGACGTCGTTGTCCGCCGTCACGAGCGAGGCGGTCTGCTTGCGCGTCACAACATTACCAATGGGCGTGGTGAAGAGTCTTGCGCAGGCGCCTGCTGCGGCGCCCACGGCCAGTTCTTCCCAGGCGGGAAGGCGGCGGCGGCTCCCCTGGGAGCGCCGCGAGCGGAACCAGGTGTAGAAGAGGAAGAAGAGGAAGCTGTCCTGCTTGTTCGGTCAGCCATATCGTTCACTGGCCGGGCATTGAAGTCTTAGGATACTGACTGCTATGCTCTTTCCTACGTCGGAACTGATCCCCGCATAAAATGCTCGCAGGCCTCCTTCGTGCTTGTAGATCCTCCTGAATGCGTCCAGGACCCCTTCATAAGGGTGAGAATGTGGAGAGAGATTGCCATCCTTTCGCAGCTGCCCTTGCACCTTGAGCCGGGTGTTCACCAGATCCAGGGGATATGTCACCGTGGTCGAGATCGCTGTGCCCAAGGATCCCGAGGTCGCATGGCCAATGGCCGGAAGGAATTTATCGGCTCGCATCGCGTCCGTTTGCCTCAGTAGTTGCAAGAAGAAGCTGTCACGTGCGCCGAGCAGTGAGATTGGCGCGCGACCGGCAGCAGCCTGGTTTGAGTCTGGCGCAAGATCTTGGGCAAATACACAACCCAACACGTCAGTTCAATCTGTCCGAAAATTGAAGAGATTGAAGCAACCGGAGAGGAAGCATGCGGAGTCTAGTCGATGGCTGTACGGGGAGATGCGGCAGGTCAGAATGACGGACGGTTTCGTTCACGAGACCGCGGGCGTCTAGCCGACGTCATCCCGCCCCGGGGCTAGCCTAGACCTCGGGACGCAGTGGGTCTACCCCAGATTGACAGGGGAGGACCCATGTTCTAGGATAGACCCCCAGTCCGTGATCGATGTTTTTTTGCCGAAGATATCATTTCGAATTTTCTCTTTGTGTCGTTCCCGAGCTTCAGCGAAGCGTGTTTCCGTGAGCCATTCACGCCTTTCAGCCAGGAATCATGTGTTTTAAACTGAGGCGCATTCTTTCGGCACCTCAAAACTCGCAGTAAAACTCCACAGGCCCACCACGTGCCATCCAACTCCATGTCGGCGCACGACGCATCTCTGGCCTGATCAACCCGCCTTGGGCTTAACCACATTCCATGCGCCTGGAATCTGCCATAGCAACCTCAATGGTATGCGTCGATTGAGAGTGACATGCTGTTCCTCTACCACCACAAGCCTGCCATGTACAGAAGCTCTCCTTGGAAAAATGTTCGCGAACATTTATCATCCGGACAAGTGACATGATCCGGCCACAAAGCTTGTCGGCTTCTTGCCTTTGAAACTCAGGGCAGCAAATAAATCCATTACAAGCTCCCACGACGGATTCGTTCTCGGCCTGCCAGTCGCCGAGAACTGGAACAATTGGAATGCTGTGCACGAATGTTGGTCAGATCTTGAGCTGTGGTCTTGAGCTGAGTCGATCGGTTCCAAGTGGGGAGAAGGCAGGACTGTCGACGTCAATAAGCCGCGTGGGATGATCTAGCGGCTCGCTCACTCCACGACACTCCTTGTGTGGCTCGAGTGATCATGTTGCCATTGACGAAATTTGCGTACATAGCTTATGGACAGCAGCTCCCGTGCGGGGAACACCAGATTTTCCCAGGCCATGCACCGACGCATCGTGTTTAGCCTCAGTGCGGATTGGACCAACGACCTCGATCTACAAACCTTGATCGGGCATAGGCTTTGGGCGGTTTTTACCATTTGATCATCGCGGATAGTGGGTGGTATCGGCTATCTCGCCAGTGGAGGTATCCGTGGCTCTTCCTCTCTCCAGAGTCGACATGGCCTGAATCATGATACGCCTCCGTTCCAGGACCTCCCCGAGAAGGCCTTCGTCACCCTCTATCTCTGGTGAATACTGGAGGAGCGGCGCAAATTACATGATATTGCTAGACTCAAGGCCTGAGACCATGCTCTGAACCTCACGCAGGCAGCACCTGTCTGTGCACGTCTGCCTTTTGTTTCCTTCTTTCTGGTGCCTGTGATGGGACAATGTTATATACGTTTTGAAACGGACCAAATCTAGGCACTTCGTCTGGCCAGTGATCGTTCCACTTTGCTCCTGGGCATGATTCGTTGCAGGGCAGTTGGGCCCTTGGGCACAGGTGTGCGCAGTCGGGACCACGCTCTTGCCTCTGATGACCCTGCAATCACCCGCTCTCTTCTTGTGTCACACAGTTTCCGACGCCCCGATGCTCTTTGCAGAAGGTAATTCGTGAGGTTTCCGTCTAATCTCGTCCGCTCAGTTCTGTATCGAGTCCTTCCTAGTCCATCACGAGACCATACCTTGGCCGATTATTCACGTTGATGCAAAAGGCTTGTATGATCCACCTATACTCCGCTGGATTTTCAAGATGTGATGAAAGCGGGTTGAACTTGCGGCGACGGCGTCGAACATCAGCAAACAAGGCTTGGAATCATGAGGATGTGATCTGGTATCAATTTCGCGCTACGAATTGCGTTATCCCAACCCCAAAACTGGGCAAGCACGCCCATAGCCATTATCTTGGCAATTATAGTAAATCATTTCCGATCCTGAACGCCTTGCGGTCCCCGAAATCCAATATCTTACTGCCGAAGTCGAGAGCGTTTATTCTGGCCCCGAGCCACCTAGGCTGGACCACCAACTGACACTTGTCTCTGCTGCGATATGGGCGCGAAGGTGGCCGAGCGAGCGCTGCCAGGAATGCCAGGAATGCCAGCTCCCATCATGGGTACATCCTCCTCCTCGCCTGGGGCGTCCTCTTGGTCGACAGGAAGAATGGGGACGGGAGGGCGGTGCCCGGGGTGACCAGGAGGCAGACGCTGAGCGCCGTATCCCTTGACTTTGAAAATGCTCTTGCGACCGTTGTCGGTGGCGGCATCGATTGCGTGACGCAGGCGGGCCAGGTGAGTCTCGCGTTTGAGGAAGTTGAGCTGAGGCTGGGGCACGACTGGCTGAGGATTCCACTTTCGGAGCGCAGACATGACGGCGTTGTACTCCTCGTCGGAGTCCACTGGGCCCGCATTGGGGTCGTCGTCCTCTTCGATGGGGGCGTTGGCATCCAGAGCGGCCTCTGTAGTTTCATGATTAGGATGTGCGATTATTCCGAATTTGAAGAATGATCACTTACTCTGCTGACGAGCCTGATTCTTCTTCTGGTACGCAGCCAGCAGCATATCATAAGGGAGTGACCGTCCAGCCACGGCCCGCTTGGCTCCCATGCTGTGAGATTTGCATGTTAGGGACCTGGCACAGGGTTGCCCGTTGGGCAGGAGAACACCGCATTGTCTCTCAACATCAACAGGACCTACACATTACCTGAGGTCAGCAGGAGACTCGGGCAAGTGTCCGTTCATAATCAGCGACAAGATTGGTGCTTTGGGGAATCGAAGACGAGAATGGGTTCGAAAGGGCATTGGTGGGGTCGTTGAAGTGTCTGAATGATGGAAGTCTTGACATGACCTCCTTCGCAACTCGAACTCGAAGTGCAAGTAGGGTTGGGATGGCAACAAGGGGTCTGGGGGAATGGGAGATCATAAACCCCTCCACAACGTCCACCACCTCCCTGAATATCAACGCTGGAGAACTCACCCTTTGGCTTCGTCTTGGGCTTCGGCTCATCCTTTTTCTTCTTCTGCTTCGGGCCCTTATCCGCCTCTCCGTCGGCTTTCCTCTTCTTGCCCTTCATGTCTCCGTCTCCAGCCTTCTTGCCAGCGACCTTCTTCGTGGACTTGCCCCCGGGGACTTTCTCATCATCATCATCATCGCCGCTGTCGCCGTCTCCGCCGAGCGTGATGCCCTCCTCCTCGGCGCGACGCTCTCGCTCCTCACGCAGAGCCTGCTCTTTGGCACGCTCGCGCGCCTCCCGAGCAGCCTTTTTGCGGTTGGCCTTCTCCTTCTTGATCTTCAGACATCCGTTGATGTGTTCCACAGCGGTCGTCATCAAGATGCTCTTCTTGCACCACTTGCAGGAGGTCAGGGCCGGATTGTCGATCATCGGTACGCCCTTGGTGAAGGTCTCGTGGGGGAGATCGTCGAGATGGTTCACGGCGGCGCCGGGGGACGGGGCGCGATTGGCAGCTGCGCTGGCCTTGGCCTTCTTCTGGTCTGCTCACGCCCAACATCAGCCACTGTTCATGAAAAGGACGGATAGGGAGGTATAGCGTACACACACCTTCGACAACATGACCTCTTTCATAGTCGCCGGCCTCCTTGAGTTTGGGTATCTTGTCCTTGATCTTAAAGCCACCCATCTTGGCTTTGCCCGATGAGGGATTCTTCTTCGATGCGACCTTGATTGTGGCCTCGTCGTCTGCGGTCGTGCGACATGTCAGTGGGACGTCGTCCGTCTTGCGACACGTCGTACGGGGGGTGCTCACCTTTGCGATCATCGGCCATGGTGCTGATCCGGGCCTCGTCGCTCGCACGCTGGACGAGGCCGAAGTATGGTCGAGGGCGAAGATGAGCTGCGAGTCAAATGACGAGTGCGGTCAAGTGCTGCAGGCTGCAGGGGGTTTCAGATGTGGTACTCGATGGTCCGGGTCGAGGTTGTGACTCGGATGATATCGTGATGTTGTTCTTGGAGCTTTGGTGGGCGCAGCCGGAAAGGGGCCAGTGGTTGAATGTGAGACCTCCCAGAGGCACATGTGCACTGATATAACAGCTTCCAGCAACAAAACACGCAGACTTGATGTCGTGGAGCCACTGGCAGCTGATATTGTCACTGTGAATATCGCCGGATGGGTGAGGTGAGGTTGGAGCAAGTGCCACTCTTGGCACAAGTGGATAAGGAGACAAGGCAAGATTCCGGGGTTGACGCATGAGGATCTCCGCTGCAGACAGGGTTCTGGGACCATGGGGCCAGTGCAGCATCGGGGCTCCGGTCAGGTGCTGACAAAGCCAGGTTTCCTCCCGCTCAAGCAAGCCGCCAAGCCTTGCACCTGGATCCGGACTCTCAAAGTACAACATACTGCAACGCAAGCTTTGAAAACCCAACAAGAAAAGCACAACCAGAAAAGAAGAAACACGACGGGGATAAAAGACGAAAAACAAGAATGAAAGCAAAAGCCCAGTTCCATTTCAAACAAACTTTGAAACGGCATAGATTGACTTTCCGTTGACCTCACCTATGCAGTACGGGGGCTAATAGAGTCCCTAGGAACGGTGCTGTAGCAGTGCACGCACTTTTTAACAGGAGAACGGATATTTGTACTGTCATTTTCGGATATTTCACTATAAGTGGACCCCCTTATCGCTAGTGGATGTATAAATCAACCCCACTATCTGTAACCTAGCTAAAATCGCAGCAATATAGATACAGCATCTATCACGGCACATTTTAGTCAATTATACTTAATTATAGTCTATTGCACCCTTATCTTCTTTCTATATCGCAAACCCTTTATAAAAGCAATTGATTAAATAACGCTGCTACCTAAATATACAATTATATTAAATATAAGCGTATAAAGGTCTAAAATAACGCTTAGAAGTAGTATAACTAGCAGCTTTGGTAAAGTAATCTAACTCTGCCTTTACCTCCTTATATATATTATATCCTTCTAATGCAAATTTAAGCTATATTAGTAAGTTAGCTAAGGCTGGCTAGCGGCTGTCGTTTGCCACAATGCTAGCGTTTTAACCTTTATAAGCTGCCTTGTTTTTAGCATTTAAATAAGCATAATTTAAAAGGGCTGCTATTGCTATAACGCAGCGATTTAAGATTTAGTTAACGTAAACGTTATTTTTAGTGCTAATTTAATCAATTAATATTGTTTTTATGCCTAGAAAAATCTTCTAATAATGCGCACAGTTAAGTATTATATAAAAAAAGATTTTAGGTAAAGGTTATAAAATTGCAAAGGGGACTAATTACACTAATTAATTGAAAGGGTAGGCGGTTAGGTGGGTGGTGGGGTTCCGTATAAAATCTTATCTTATCAGATCTTATCGAAGGACAGCTTTTGATTGGGTGCAGCCATCGCGCTAGTAATTTTGCAGTGAAATATCCGAAAATGACAGTACAAATATCCGTTCTCTTTAACAGAGTTGAAGTGTTCCAAAAGAACTAAGTAGTTTCATCTGTGAGTCGTGGCCAGTATCCATAGGCAATCAGGTCCAAGTGGACTAAATTCTTTCAGCTCTTATACATGTTCATGAACCAAGTCACCTATGTGCGGGTCCGGCCACCTGCATAGATGGGGCATGCAGAGTGACCTTGTCTGCAGCCCTGGAGTAGGGTACATAGGTAGTGAGGGGCATCGCCATGTCATAGGCCTGGATTCCTTGACTTCAATCTTACCTGCTTTCTCTACAATTGTTCTTCCAAATTTGTAAGATTTACCTGATGCAGAGGCGAACAAATGGATGATTTACCGTACCTTGATCTGATGGCCGAAACGCTATCGTCAGAAGACAAACCGCAACGGAACCATGTGTCTGTCGCAGGGCGAGTTCTGGAAGTGCGTGATCTAGAGGGAACTCGTAAGTCAGCAGGTCCACTGCTTCCTGCTTGATACAAGTTGTAGCTAATTGGTGAAGAACACCACTTCGAGGACCTTCCGACCTTGGATGATCGCCTAGAAGCCTGGAGTCGCGACAGTCATGCCACAACACGGGGCAATGTGCCTGAGACGAAGTGGTGCAGGATAATGTATGTTGATCTATACCGGTCAATTAATGCTGTATGCGGCCTTCAAGGTCACTTGAGCTTGTCATATGTTAACCAACCCGAAGTTTCATACAAGATAGATCGTCACTCTCTGGCACCGCCACGGTCAGAACGCTGCAAGAGAGGTGTGGCATAACAGCCAGATTTGTTCTTGAGTGTCTCAGCCCCTTCTCTTGGACCGTAAACACGACGGTTTCCTCCCATGTGAAGTCTATTCTAGGTGAGTTGTATCAATCTCAGAACCTCAGAGAGAAGGACTCACAAATCCTCAGCTCTGCACTACGGTTTCAGTCTCTGGGAAAAGGTCTACAAACCGTCCTACGTCCAAGTGATTGCGAATGTGAACTCTTTCACATACGTCTGTGTTAATCATCCAGACAAGATACGGGATCATATCACTCGACTCGTAATGGAACATCCTCTTCACGTAATTCGACCGTTCTTCATCGACGTACTGATTATCGAGTGCGTTTTGGCGTCTCACCGTCTGGCTATTGGGCAATACCGAGGCGAGCTCAGAAATATTGTAGGCTCTTAGTCCTGTCCTGGACTTGCAACTAAGCGCTCGTTGTATGTGTCGTACTGACGGTGAATCTGAAGGAATATGACGGAAGCGACTCCGGCATGAGTAAAAAAGCCAAGACACTGCACCGCCTCGCACTACTATGGGGTTCTATCCAAAAAGATCTCGCAGACATCAAAAAGCACATTCTGCATCTACAACTGCTGGCTGAGAGTCCCAATACATACCTCAGCAGTGATCTTGCCGCCGAGGCCTTGAAGTCATTAGAAGATTCTTGTGACCTGTGGTCAAGTTGGGCGTCAACTTACCTTGAGAGGACCAAAAACCGCATCGAGCTGGTCAGCATATGCCGGACAGCCCCTTCGTCGCCAATTTTGCTGACACTAGAACAGATGCAGCATTTGACAACTCAGAGAACAAGCCTGAACACGCAGTTGGACAGCATCTCTATGTCCACTCTGGCCGTTGTCACCGCCATCTTCCTTCCGGGTACATTCATTTGTGTAAAGTACCCATCGATGCTGGCAAAATGCTCACGTTGAAGAATCATGCTAACCTCTCAACTACCTATACTTACAGTCCATACTCAGTACCGACTTTTTCTCTTATGAGGGAGTATCACTCGCCGTATCGCGCAAGGTATGGGTCTTGCCTGCTACCATGATACCGGCTACGTTCGCAGTGGTTGTCGGCTGGTGGGTCTGGTCTCGCTATCGAACTCAAAGCAACGTCGACTTGAGATTTATACGGGATGATAAGCCTATGTTGGACCTCAGCGACGTCGAGATACAATTCTTGAAGGACTCAGGCCGTTCCCCAAGATTTCAAATATATGGTGCAGATGGTGGTGGCGGTGCCCGGACATAGAGGCGTTTCGCATCGGATAGAAACTCAAGTGCAATACTTGATGTCCAACGCGAGAATTGCTAGACCAAGGTATTGAAGTCTTTTGTGAGGTAGGCAGTGATTAAGTACCTAGGTATCCTCTAACAACGGCCACTACCCCTTGACGACGAAGTGATTCTTGTTTTATTTGTGGATTTCCTCGAGGCCACCGCAGGATGTTCTCCTGCTCTTACGAGGTATGCTCGTACCAAAGACGTTCCTTGAATATGACCCAGATCCGTGGTACAAATTGACTGAGCAACGCGCACGAAGGTGCTCTGACCCGGCGAACAGAACACTCATCGGAAGAGGGACCACAGAGCAGCGGTGCGCTAGATGGTGCTGTGGCTGCCACGAAAGTGACTGGCATTGCAAAGACACATGCATGTATGATGGAAGCGTCTATTTCGATTGCGCGGAAACATATGAGCTTAGACCTTTGATCGTGAATGTCACTGTGCAGCCATCCGTTGAGTGCCCTAGTGGTGGGGCTACGTCCTCATGGGCTGCAGGGGCCAGTCGAGGTGCCTGGAATGATTCCCATTGGTCCGCGCAAACAGCCGGGCAACTGCGAAAGATTCTTAGCGTCAATGACCTCGCGAACCTCCCTCACCACCAAACCGACCTGCCCGACTCCTTTGCGCAAATCCTCCCCACCACCCCTCTCGCCTCAGTCATACACAGGAAAAGATGGACTCTCCCTCGTTCGACCAGGCCGATCTCGACCGCCTCAGCACCAAGGATAAGCAGGAGCTGCGGCAATTCATCGCCAACGAGCAGCAGAAGGCCACTATCCAGCAGCGTGCGTCACGATGCCCCCCCCCCCCGGCGCCGACTGGCCGAAGACCCTGCGCTGACCGCAGAGACACAGGATCCCATGACCTGACGGAGACGTGCTTCAAGAAGTGCATCACGAGTACGATCAAGAGCAATACGCTGGACAAGGGCGAGCAGGCGTGCTTGGCGAACTGTGTCGATCGGTTCATGGACGTGAGCGTGCTGGCAGTGAAGCACCTGCAGGGCATGCGCCAGGCGTAGGCGGTGTCTAGGAGAAGAATGAGGTATGGAAGCAAAGCAACACAGGCAGGAAAATCCACACGTGTTGCGACATGAAAGCGTATGGACACGGCCTTGACCGACGCCGAGATAACGAGGGCCCAAAGCACATCGGAAGCTCGAGTGGGACTGCTACAGCATGCATGCGGTGGCACGGCTAAGTACACGGGCACATGGAAACGTGTGACCAATCTCTTGTCTTGGTACAATGTGGGCGACATATCACACTTAGAGAGGAGCATTTCATAGAGGCAGGATGAGGACTTGTCAATTCATTCCATTGGTATCAAGAGCCTCTCTCAATCCTGTTGAACGCCGGCAGAGAAAGCCCGAAATTCATTCCCCTTTATGTCGTAACCTCCCAAACTTTTGCCAAAGATCCATCGAGCCCCAAAAGGGTATTTAGACGAGAGCCAGCTTGGTGGCGGCAATGTCCAGAGCATCAACGTCAGGGGTCAGGCGAGCGTAGGCTTTCTTGGAGCCGTCGGGGCTAGTTTTCAATGTTAGCAATGATTTGTTTACCACAGAGTAGGACCAGAGTTCTCATACCGAACCAAGGTGTTGATCTTGACGGTGTCGATGTCGTACAGCTTCTTCAGCGCAGCCTTGATCTGGGCCTTGTTGGCCTTGACATCGACGATGAAGACGAGGGTGTTGTTCTCCTCAATCTTCTTCATGGCGCTCTCGGTGTTGAGAGGGTGGACGATGATCTTGTGCTCGTCCAGGCGGGGCTCGTGGTGGATGGCCTTGCGAGGGTACTTGGGGTCGCGAGGCAGGACGAGGGTCTTGGGGCGGCGGAAGGAGGTCGACGTCCTGACCTTAGCCTTCTTGTGGGAGTGCACCTGATGGAGGGACGCGAATTAGCAACAGCCCTTCGGAGCAACACTGCCTTTTAGGGCATTGATCCCGTCAAGTCAATCACTTACACCCTTCAGGGCAGCCTTCGCGGCATCCTTGGCCTTCTTTGAGCCGCCCTTGGCCTTGGACTTGGTGGTAACTGATCACAGCATGACACATCAGCAATCGCTCTTTCTGCGGTGAAAGAACTCGCAAAATCTGCTGCTGCTGGAATGCATCGCATCGTCGCCTGAGTTTGGGTGCGGTCGAGGTCGTCGTTGCTTCTCCATCTCCGCTTGCAGTCGAGTAGGCGAACAGCGGTCGACCTCGACCCTCAGGTTGGACGCGTGCGCAACTTCATCTTTTTCGAGCTCGATTTCGAGAGAGAGGAATCGAATCAGGGTGTCGAACCTTGAGGGGCCATCTCGAATTCTCTGCGAGTACTGAGGATGCGTCGTAGAATTCGGGGTTGTCGATTGAGAAGGATGGGGAATCGCGGGAGAAGAAACGGAAGAGAAAATAGCGGCTCGATTTTCAGGATCCCACCATCAATTTCTTGCACTTCCGATTGAGTTACTCCGACTCCGCGAAATTTTAACGCTAGTGCCCCCGATTAGCTCATCCGCCTTACATAAGCAATTTTCAACAACCTTCACTTCCTGCAAACAGACTTGCTTGACATTAAGGAGACAGGATTCCGAGATCTAACCGCGGTCTCCAAGTCGGGAGCATGGCTGCCAACAAGAGGAAGAAATCCAAGCTCAGACTCGCGGCTGGTCGCCCACCGATCCTTCAAAAACCGTTCAAATCCATCTCAAAAAAGGCGACCCGGACGCTCATCAACGACATACACATTCTCCAGAAGAGGCAGAAACAAGCCGTCCTCAAAGGCGACAATGCTTCAGCCGCCAAGATTGAAGCAGAGATTGCTGCGCTGGGCGGTCTCGAAAAGTATCAGCAAGCCAGCCTCCAAGGCCAGAGGAACGACCGTGGAGGTGACAGCTCGAGGGTCTTGATGGAATGGCTCAAACCAATCGAATCCGACTTGAAGGCGATGAGCATGGAAGATCCACCAGACCGCCTATCGATGCTAGAAGTCGGAGCGTTGAGCACAACCAATACCTGCTCTCGCTGTGGACACTTCAACATTGAGCGGATCGATTTGAACAGCCAAGGCGAAGGCATCCTTCAGCAAGACTTCATGCAGCGGCCCTTACCCAAAGACGACAGGGAGAAATTTCACATCATCAGCCTATCACTGGTGCTCAACTTTGTTCCGGAACCTAAGGAAAGAGGTCAAATGCTGTTGCGCACGCTGGACTTTCTGCACAAACCGGTCTGCTTCAGAGATGGGACGAAAGCAGGGCTGAAACCATTCTTCCCCAGTTTATTCCTCGTGCTACCCGCACCATGCGTCACCAATTCTCGATATTTGAACGAGAACAAACTCAAGGCCATCCTGGCGTCCCTGGGCTATGAGATGACAAGGTCCAAAACGACGCTGAAGTTGGTCTATTACTTGTTCACGCGGACTGCCGAACCCCTTATCCTCGGCTCAAAGATGGTATTTGCAAAGCAAGAACTGCGCTCGGGCGCTTCACGGAACAACTTCGCGATCATCCTCAAAACGCCCATGGGTTGAAGGGACATCTGCAAATCATCGCAGAGGAACGTTTGGTCCACAACGTCCCCGGAATCTGAGTTTCCAGAGATTGACTCGCGGCGCATGGGATCAACGAAGCTTCCAAAAACAACTCAAGGTATATATCATTCACTATTCGCGGCAGACCGCCAGTATTGGCTTTTTGAAGCTGCGTAAGCTTTCGAAGCCGGCTATACCAGTCAAGAAAGAGTGTCAGATCATGTGTCCGGATGTTCTGCATTGACGATACTGTGCTGCAAATGCTATGGCAGGGCCGGAGTGGACCGAACTTGCGGGATAGGCTCCCGCCGGAGGGTCGATGAGACAAACCATCCGCTACAGTTTACTCTCCGGTGGACACTCCGGTGGAGCCGACGATTCGGCAACCAGCTTCTCGCTCAAGCTCCAAAGCCGTTCTGCTTTCTCCGCATCGTCGGTCCAACGGGAGGGCCGGGCGATCTGACAGTCCGCAAGATAGACGTGCTTTGTTCCTGGAAGAAGTCAGAAACCGCACCCAAGGTGATAAGGACGGCCCGTCATGTGTTCAAGCATCAGCACTCACCGGACAGCTCGGGATCGAACGCAGCGACGAGGGTTGTGGCGCATCCCTGGTCCGTAGTCTTCCACCGATCAGCTGGCCATGAACGGATTTCTTTGACAAATTCCGGCGAAAGTTCACCGCTACCTAGATTTGAGTCGATTTCTGAAACGAGACAGCAATGTCAGCCCTAAGCCCTCGGAAACAGACAATTGAAGCTTTCACCGATGCGTTATGTCTTGCAGCAAGCCGTGGAGCATGACTTCGTTCATTAGGTCTTCTGATGGGAAACTTTGGAGATTGCCGAGGAGCTGGGTTCCATGCAAACTTTGACCGCCCAGATACAGGCGGTCCGGGAGCAACATCTGATCACGAGCTCCTGCCAGAAATGACAGAACATTGAGTCTGATTGAGACGAAGACTCGAAAAGGGAAAGAAAGATGCAAGTCATTACCTCCAGGATGCAGTGCCAGGACCTCGATTCCGCGGTTCGCAACGCGCCGTTTGAGCGCAACGGTAAATAGGATGTTGGCCGTTTTGCTCTGACCGTACCTGCATACGTTTATATTAGTGTACAGACCCCGACAGATTCGAATTGACTGTTGGAAGTTTCTTTGAAACTCGACAATTAGGGCTCTGTGTCAGATAGGGGGTAAAAGTTACGCGACAGTTCCAGGGAAGCCGTCGGCCGTGGGGGCCACTGTCCATGCAGGAAGCTTCGGATGCGGCCTCTCATCCTTGGGCACGTCTATCTTGCCCTTCCTCGGTCCTTCAACCTCATTTTCGAAGTTGATGTCGCTGAATCGCACTGGCGAGATTGCGTTTGCGGCACTAGACACGTTCACCACGCGAGTGCCTGGACTGGCGCGCAGTAGCAAGGGGAGCAGGAGCTTGGTTAGCAGAAAGGGGCCCAGGTGGTTAGTTGCGAATTGGGACTCGATGCCCTCGCGCGAGAAGCGCAGGACGGACGTGCTGATACCCGCATTGTTGATGAGGATGTCAAGGCGGTCTGTGATGTCGGCTGTCTCTTTGGCCGCTGACCGGACAGAATCCAGCGACGAGAGGTCCACCTGGACGGTCTTCACCTCCGTACTCCCCTGAGCCAATGCCTTCGTCTGAACATCAATGCACTAGTCAGAACTAGCTGGACAGATAGCCTCGTGGCCGGGCCAGAGCCGACACCGTCTTTGGGGCGGTCTCTGCAGTGCAGGAAACGAATAAGTTTCTTACGCTACTGGCACCATCGGCGGCAACCGCGCGGCAGCTAACAGCAACAGCTTCCAGCTTTGACAGCGTGCGCGAGGCCAAGATCAGTAGCGCTGGCCTCTGCCGAGCTATCGCAATGGCTGTAGCTTCGCCGATAGACCGAGGAGATGCGCCGGTCACAAGGACTGGTTACCCCAGGGCGGAGCGTTCTTGGTCAGCCCACTTCTTCTTCTTCTCCTTCATCAACCATACAGACAAGACTGATCCGCAACAAAATGTCCCTGCACAAACGCGGCAACAACGAAAAAGAAAAGCCCATCGGATCTTCTCAGAATCGGCTGTGCTCAATGCAAGGTGAAGTGACCGAGGGGTGGCACAAGGCGCATTGACGAATCGGCTTTGCTCGAGGTTTGCACAGCTGACCGGCGATCCCCCCTCTTCGTGAACCAGCCGCGGTGCCCGGCAGTGGCGATGAACCAGAGAGATGAACTCACTTTTCTTGCCCCGGATTTGGTCTTTGAAGGTCTCGGCGACCTCCGTTCCTGTCGTGTGCCTGTCGAATTTGCGATGGGCCATCTTGGGGTTTCGTTGTGTTTTGAGGAGGTTGACTTGCCCTCCCCTCGAGGATTCGAGCCGAGGCACGTTGATATCGGCCTGGGACGCTTAGTCACGCGCAGCTGGGCATGGGTGTGGGGTTTGGTGTCAAGGGTCTGGTCGCAAGATGTCATCTTGGACTTCGAACTTCGCCAAATTTACTATTCGCAGCCATGCTATGCTGGCCTTTGTGGCAAGAATTTGACTATTGTCTGCTGTCAAGCGCATTTCTCAACGCCGTTCGCTGCAGATGCAAGACCTAGCCTGAGTGCTCATGGCAAACCAGCAAACCGACAAGTTTCAGCCGACAGACAATTTATAAGGCAATTTCATCAAAGCTGCGGATGACCGTGTGTCTCTCCTCTGTGCCCTCAGGGAGGTCAGCATTGCCCGGCCTCTGCACGACAAAGCTCTTCATCCCAGCCGCCTTAGCCGCCTCGACTTCCTTGACGTTGTCACTCAGGAACAACCACCTGTCGGCAGGGTACTGTCCATACTGCCCAGCGATCTTCTGGTAGCTCTCCACCTCCTGCTTGAGGCCCGCGTTCACGGTATCAAAGTAATCTGTGATCATGGGCGTCAGATCGCCCTTGTCCCCATACCAGGAGGCGTTGGTGTGCCTGAAGAGCAACTTCTGCGCCGGCACGGATCCCGAGGAGTAGATCATGATCTCAAGGCCTTTCTCCTTCCACGCCGGGAACTTGGGAGGCACGTCAGCAAACAGCGGCGACTTGAGCGCGCCGGAAGCGTAGCCGTGCTGCCAGAGGTATCCCTGCAGGTTCTTGAGGTAGGCGACCTTCACGTCGCGGCTCATGAGGTCTTCGACGTGCGCCTGGAGCGCGGCTGGCGAGGAGCTGTGCTCAGGCGGGAAGGCGTCCTTGTAGGGAGCGAAGGAGGGGGCATCCCATTGCGTTTCCAGGGTTGAGGGGAGGGCTGAGAGGGCGTAGGGGAACTAGAGCGGGCCGTTAGCACTATGAAGACGCGGACAGTCCGCTTGCGGTGTGATATCAGCTCATGGGGAGCTGCCAGCCCCTTGCGATATCTTCACGTCGGGACGTCGTCCATCTGCACGACATAGAGTGTCGGGCACTTGCTACTCATCCACTTGGAAGGGCAGGATTATCGCTCACGGATCCAGTCACATGAGACGATCTACTAAAGAAAAGTGGCCTCTTGCAGACCGATCGCCCGCATGATGAGCTTCTGGCGGATACTGCATCGGGCAGGTTTCTTGGCTTGTTCGTCGAGGACATCGTCTTTCGCGGTTCCTCTGATCGACGTCGCTGAATCAGAATGCCTGTTCAACGATGTTGAATGATCTCAATGGCACGTTGATGAGCCAAAACCTAAAGCATAGAGGGCACCATTCAGGCGGGCCGCAGGGCAGTATGGGTGTCTTCCCATAGGCCTGATTGATGCTTCGGAGCCCGGACAGCGTAGCACTGCAGCGTCGGCATACGCGAGAGCATGAACTGGCGCGCGACAAACGACGGACGTTGAAGGGGAAATTCTGCCTTACTAGAATTTCGTGGACGAATGAGATAGAGCAGACGGTACCCTCTGTAAAAGACGATCAGCCAGTCTGTTCTCGCTATGGGCTAATGCACCGACACGTCTCGATCTGGGAGTGCACGGGCAAGTGAAGGCATGAATGAGGCAGCGTCTCCACGACGGGGACGCAAAGGGAAGTGGGCACCAAGGGAGGCCCGCATCCGGCAAGTCATGAGGCCCTCTAACCAGTAGACGTGGAGAGCCTGGCTGACGGGACGGCGTGAGAAATGTGGTGAGGTTATGCAAGGTTGGGCAAGGTGGAGGCACTTCTCCATCGAGGCGGTGCGCATAGGTGCTTGCTTCTGGCTACCGGCCGCGCACTGGCGTTGGCGCAGTAGCCCGGCGGGTGGACGCAGATACCGAATGTCCATGCGTCCGAGCCCCCGTCTTCTCGTAACTTTCCCATGGGCCGTGGTTCCTTACCGATGTCCAGGAGGATGATCTTGACGGAGCCTAGATCCTCAGCCATGGCGGCGGCGGCGCGGCTGCACATGCGCCTGGGTAGGCCGAACCGGACCAGCTGGGGTCGCTTTGCTATCGAGTTCGGCGCGGGCGGTCTTCGCGGGGAAGGGAGGTTGCGTCCCCGGGCGAGGAAAAAGGCTTGTACAATAAGTGAGGGATTTAGGTCCCGAGACAAAGACCAATCTGGCCCGGCTCTAGGAGGTTCGCACGTGCGGCGTAGGCGATGCTACTGGGCAGCGATGCCAGGCGCGCCCAGGGTTTGGATGCCCACGGCAGAGGGTTGGGGAAAAGGACCAAAAAAGATCGATCGCCTGCAGATAACGAACGGAGCGGTGAGACGTGCAATTGTCGACCTGCCACACGCGTCGAGAGTGCCCTGGTAAATCGGAGTCGGTCTGAGGAAGAATTTTCTCACCCCCTAGGGCTGTTGTGACAGTTGCACTGAGAAGACAGAATTTTCTTGTCTGTGGCCTGCTTTGCTCACTGCATGAACGGTTGCACCCGGGGTCGAAGGCGGTGATGTTGGCGCCGTGAGGTCGTCGTGGGTTAGGTTTGCACGCCTTGCCAGGACGCGGAAAATACGGTGAGGCCGGCTCCTGATCCGTGCGAGGGCTCCTTCCTTGTCCGGCCTGGTGTGGGGTGGATCTGAGGCAAGGACGTCCGCCAAGTGTCGGAAGCACGCAGAGGTAGCAAGGGCGCAAGGCACGCGCGACAGGTACATCCATCCGTACAAGGGTCCTCTGGGCGGTTCCCACCCATATGCACGCTCTTTACCTACGTACCGCGAGCTCCATCCCAGCCCGCCAGCCTGTGTCCCAGCAGCCCAGAAAATCCTCCGACGCGCTTCTTCACCACCGGCACCAAGGCGTGCAAGGGCCAAGCGACCACCACCCCCGTTCACTTCCACACACTGCTACGACACTAAACCAAAACGGACATAAACCATAGATAGTGTTCCGTCGCTCGACGTGACTACCAAGTAACTGCCTGCAGATCACAAGATTAGGCGGTAGTCGCGGGTGTCGCCGGGACTGGCAGCATTGCGCAGCACCAAAGATGCAACGCCGGAGGAAGACCTCACGATCGGTGGCTCCTGCGGACTGCGGACGGATTCCCTGCCATGCGCAGGTTGCCGTCCAAATTCACATCAAAACATCAACATCAACAACAACATGGACATGCACGGTGCGAAGTGCCACAGGATGACTCGTGTGATTGCCTAGACGGTACTCATGCATGTCGCGTCGTGCAGCAGAAGCAGACCGCTTCAGAGTGGTACAGAACCTGGGGGGGGGGGGCGGCGTTTCCACCCGTTCTTCGGGAAAGAAGTGGCGAGATGATGATAGAGAATCTGCCCACTGCTGCCCACTATCCTCAAGGGCACGGGACGCTATCACACTATCAGACTGTCCACTTATGCAGCTAAGTCGGTAACGGCGATTCGCGAGCGCCCAGCGCCGCCAGCTCATCTTCGTTGGCCGCCATGCTGCGGTCTCAGCCGTCCCGTTCCAGACGGGCCCCAGGGTTTCGACGGGGCTTGGAATTTCAAGCTGGGCCATGGGACTGCGGCACGCGGTCAACATCTGGGGTTGCAGCTCGTGTTTATTATTGTGAGTCAAGCCACGCAGCGCGGGCTCGAATGAGAATGGAGGGCTCTGGCAGTGAGGTCTCAGAGCCTGCCAGCTGTGCGCATCGAGAGTCTGTGTTTCAACCGGCGGGGTTGATGGGGTTGATTAGCTTCTCAGCGTTCGGTGCCGCTGCCCCTTGCGTCTGCTTGCGCCTCCCACACCATCTCAGATGCACGCCATCGAAACTCGGGGAAATTGGCAGCAACACAAAATCGATGGGCCAAAAACAGAAACACTTGACCGCCAGAACATCAAACCGTCGCTTTACCGGCCAAGCAGCCCCAGGACCAGCCACCGAGACACGCGATTGTGATGTTGAAGCCATGTAACCCATTGAAGAGGCCTGGTGGTTGTTGTCATGCTGTCTTCAGGGTCCAGGTGGACCAGAGCACCCATTCGCCGTGCTCGTGTCGCTTGGCCGCCTGGCCGCCTGGTAGGGCGTTCGTGTCTTTATGCCTTCACCCCACATCCAGTTGGCCGTACCGTCGCAGCTTGTCGCTACGCGGTGCCAGATGGCACGATGGCAGGATGGCGGCAGGTAGCACCGTCTTCTACTCCGTATAGAACACAGTACACTGCGGCACGTGGTGGGTTGGTCCCTGAGTCTTCAGGATAGGAAACGGCTCTCATTTGAATCCCGAGATCTACAAACTGCTAGAATATTCCCCAGGGACACCAGGAACTGGCTGGCCAGTGTTCACAAGGCACCAACAAATATCCGCCTAGAAGCTGCCAAGATAAGATACCCGAGCCTCGGCGCCAACGTCACTCAGCAAGGCACCGAGCAGGTTTGAGACCCAAGTCTCTCAGTATAACTATGTAACTTGGTCAAGTGTCGCATACGAGCACCACACAGAATTGACATGGGCACGTCTAGCCTGTGATGTCTCTGGGTCTTGATTATTAGTTCAGAGACGGTCGATATGGCACCACCTAGGATCTACGGGGCCTTGTGACCTTGTGACCTTGGTAGTCCGGGCGCAACTAATGAACTTGGCCTCGAGATTGATCAAGTCAAGCGCGGTTGTCATCCTCCTACTCGGGAGCTTAACCTGGTCCCTTTAGCAGGCCCAGCAGGATTTGGCTTGCTATTCCTGGGTTCTCCCACTACCGTAAGTACATCTGTACGAGAGTCATGGCTTCTCGAAGCTTGATCCCGGGCGGCATAGCTGCCGCGCAGGGAGAGGCATAAAGAGACTGACGTGATTGGCGATATTGGTTGCTGTGGGGTTCTGCTATAGGGTCACGTTGACGGGTCGAACGTGGCCGTTTCTCATTGAGTTTCCTGCGGTACCTGCGCCAGCCTTTGCATTTCGGCTGCCCAAGCAACTCAGCCACCCTGATCCCGTCCGTCGCTGAGTCACCTACGGCACGCAAACTGGGCTGCGACTTGCAACAAGGCCTGCATTGTTGTTGTTATTGCGACATTGGCACGAAAGGAAACAAATCACTCACGAGCGCGAGGCATGGCCCTATGATGAGTCCGCATTCCGGTCCACCGTTTCGGAGTCCACCTGGGTGCGTCTTTGATTAGATCGTCCCAAGTTCCAACCCGTGCTCTCTATGTGAGACCATTGACAGACCTGCTCCGCGTGTGAGCCACACAGTAGCGGGTAAGCTTCGTCCCCAGGTGGTTGCAGTGCCTGCAATCGAAAGGAGGGCCGCCAAGCTCGAGCCAATAGGCGGGCGAAGGGCGTCCCTGGTGAAACGGAATGCCGTGGAATCCTGGGGTCGCTCTCAAGCTGCCGCCGACACGGAGTAGGAAATTGGGGGCCGATCCGGTGGGCCCAGGGTCCCCGAGAGAATAACGTGTCTTCTTCAGGGACGCGAGGCACGCGGACATTGTCGATGGGACCGTTCTGGGCTTAGTCTCGATACTGACGATGCATCAAATCTGGGGTGGTCATCCCGTCTTATCTCGGCCAGCGAGACAGACTGCCGTGCACAGTGGGCGGGCGAGCCCAATGAAGCCACGCCCCAAGCTCAGCAAGTCAAGTGCTTGGGAGGGTGAAAGAACGATCTGCCCGTGTGCCGTCCATCGACGTCCTGAATGAGAGAGACAGACGTTGACTCTATTTGGACTAAATCGGATCTGGGTTCTTGGAACGTTGTCCTAACGGCGACTAGCGCCTCTGTTGCCGCAGGAAATATGGCACACTTTCCAGACCTTGGTCCCGAAAGGGAGAGGGGCGTCATCGTCCCTTGGCTGCTCTCATGACGACTTTCGCACAGTGTGCATGAGATCGGAAGCAGGAATTGGCTGATGAAGGATGAGGCCAGGGGTTGGCGTGCGTGGACGAGATTGGCCCACCAGATCCAATCCACTCGCTGGGGCAGTGGAGGTAGATCATGCTCAGTCGAGGACGGGAGAAGCTATCGCCAAGCTCAGGAAGCTGTCACGGCTGTCAGTCATCTCACAGTGCTGCTCTGGCCTTGTCTGGTCTGACCCGAGGCAGAATCGCGAGTATGAACGAACGTTCTTTGGCTCTCGAGCTTCGTTCACAAGTTCGCATGGCGTGCTGAGGCCAAGAAATTGGCCTCTCTCACGCCCTCTGGCCCTTTCACGGCGTGCATGTTCGACGCACTGTGTTGTGCGTGGTCCGGGGTGTGTCTATGGAGCCATTCTGGGACCGTCCCAGCAGACCCAGATGTCGAGATTGCTAATCTCACCTCTGCGTACTGTGCTGCAGAGGCAGACGCCCCCCGGGCATTGTGTGGGGTCTCTCCATCCGCTTCGCTGAGATTCCCTGCGGACCTGCTCGACTGTCCGCAGGGTCCGTTTCCAGGCTGGCAGGACGCCCCCCCTCGGCCGATACTCGTACACCCCAGGCACACCCAGGCACACCCAGACACATCAGCCCAGCACACCTCGCATGCCACCTGCACTCCTGCAACTCTTGGTCAGGTCTTCCTTCTTCCCTCCTGCACGCCTGTCCTTGTCTTTTGCGTCGTCCAGCAGCCCGCTTCCGTTCCAATCCAGCCAGTCCTTGGCCGTGCTGTGCTGTGCTCTGCTGTGCCTTCTTTCCTGTCTTCTTATCCGTCCGTTTGTTTCTTGCTCCCACCGCCTGCATCCTAGTCTCCTGTTCACTATCTCACATCCCACCATCACCGCTTCACTCTACCGGCCTTCTTTCCTTCTTCATCCTCCCACCTCACTCTGCCCTCGCCCACCTAGTCTCCAACCTACTTCACATCGCCATCCCCTGTATTCTTCCAACCTGCTCTCCTCCTTCATTCTCGCCCTACGACGATCCCTCGACCACGGTCAAGTCCAGCCGCTCCTCTCTTTCGAGGCCAATTGTCTCTCGTCGACAGCGATCCGAGCAATCGTCTCGCTTCCTTGAGCTCCACGGTCCGCATCTCGCCAACAAGGACTCACGTCGGCTGGTTTGGTCATTGTTGTGTGTATTGTGACGAATCGTCAGCAAGCAAAGCACATCATATCACCGCCTGCAACGGCAACGGGCTTCGGCCGCCTCACTCGACGACCTCGACCCGATCTTGACCCGTCTCGGATTCGTTTTCAACCCCCATCCTTTGTTGCCTACCAGTTCGCGTGTCTGTCCACACCGACCAGTCAAAGGCAGCCGTGCCGGCACACCTACCTCTTCGGCAGCGCAATTCTTTCACCTACGATATATCGGCGACCTGTCCTCGAGCCTCGCTGCCTGCACGTCCACCTACCTCCTGACTACTTCATCCCCTCCACGCCGATACCCGTCAGTCACTGCGAGGAGGCTCAAGGCAACAACCGAGAAAGGCCAAGAAACAGGGACACGATTTAGTTGGACGACGAACGTGTTGAGCTAGGGCGGCTGAAGAGTCATACCTCTTCTTCACCATCCTGTTCTCTACAGAGGCGAAACCACCCACGAATGAGTCTGACTCCGATCCACTCGGTGCTTCTATTATAGGTGCCAACTTCCCACGCAACCCGTTACCCACTCGAGCCCGGGATCCTCCCAGCATTCGAGGTCCGCTTTCCTGACGGCTGTGCCGTGGACGATTCTACACAGTATTACTCACAGCTCGTGTCCGCCCCGCCGACACCGTCACCACAGCGTCTCCTGCTCTGCTGAGGTTCCGCTCCGCTACCGCCGTCCGCGGCGTCACCACATCCTTTCACTGTACCATTGAGACGATCTCTGCTGGCTCTTCAAGAAGACAACACCGTCATCTCTTGGGTCTCGACTCAACTCCGACTCTTTCTCCGCCTCGCAGACAATCGCCCTTCCCCTTCTCTTTTGACCTACGTCGCTCTTTCTTTTGCTGCTGCATCATCATTCATCAACCACCACAATACCGGCAACACCACACCCACTATCCCAATGAGTCTTTGACGATCTTTCTTTTGTTCTTTTCGAAGCATCCGTCCCGCGGTCATTCGACTCGTCGACGATCATCCAGCCAGCTCTCAGCCAACTCTTATTTCTTGTTTGTTTGATCATACCGAAAATACCCTATCGATGAGCCTCTGAAAATCAACGATCCGCACTTTTGTTTGTTTCTGCGTCCGCGGCCGCCGCCTCACGGTCTGTACATCGCCTTCCTCGACTCAACCTCCTTCGTACCTTCCACTGTCGACGTACATACACGCACGTACATCCATTCGATTGTGGTAGGCCGTCGTACCCGACCGCGCTTGCGAGACTCGAGAAAGCTTTGGCAACCACCGCCTTTGCCGCACCTTCCACCGCTTTGATACTCTGTACACAAAGAAGCCAAAAAACCACTTGTTTGCAATCCCTTTGGCAACATCGTCATTTATCATCGACACAGATTGGTTGGTCCAGAGGTTTTTCGGTCAAAAAGCATCTCGGTGGTTGTATCACCAAGCGTCGTATCTTGTTTAATCCGCAACCTACAACCTTTCTAATCTTCGACCTTCTTCAACGACAATGGAATGCTTGCGAGACGAGTTCACCGACGGCGTCGTTTTGGGTGGTCGGTACGAGACCCTCGCTCCGCTCAACCATGGATCCTTCGGCATGGTCTTCAAGGCTCGCGACTTGGTCACCGGCGATACTGTCGCTATCAAGTGCTTGACCAAGAAGTCAGCGGCTGACGAAGCCGGCTTCGAGTTTGCCATTGACGACAAGTCCGAGGAGCTTGTGCTTCACCGCCGTCTAGGCCGCCACCCCAACATTGTCAATCTTCTGCACTCGTTCGAGACCAGCGCCCACGTCTACCTCGTCCTCGAGTTCTGTCATCAGGGTGATCTCTACGAGGCTATCCGCGTCGATCAAGGTCCTCTCGAGACGGAGCATGTCAGGCGGTTCATGCTGGAGCTCGTCGACGCTGTTGCCTACATCCACTCCAAGGGCGTCTATCATCGCGACATCAAGCCTGAGAACATCTTCCTCAGCAAGGACGGGACGATGAAGCTGGGAGACTTTGGACTGGCTACTATGGACAAGTGGACGTACGAGACTTCTGTCGGCAGCGATCGCTACATGTCACCGGAGCAGTACGACTCGGCTGGCGCTGGGTACTCCCCTGCGCAAGCTGATGTCTGGGCCATTGGCATCTGCCTGCTGAACATCCTCTTCTCACGCAACCCTTTCAACACCCCAACCGAGGCCGACCCTCTCTTCCTGGACTTCTCTCGTGACAAGCAGTCTCTCTTCGATGTCTTCCCGTCGATGTCGCAAGACACCTACGAGGTCATTGTTGAGTGCATGAACATGGATCCCAGGAAACGATCTCTCGTCGGGGCACGAAGGGCACTCAACCGCGTCGTGAGCTTTACCACCCTCGACGAGGGCGATGATGAGTTCTGCTCTGCCAAGCGGGACACCATGGCCACTGCCAACCGGGAGCCTCTGCGCACACCCTCCATCCAGTCTCCTCAGGTCGACAATGGTGCCTTCCCCTGGGCTCGGGCTCTGCACATCACCAGTGCTGCGCAGCCCATCCGTCAGCTTAGCATGATCCCGGACAACGAGAGCTACAGCGAAGACTTGTTCTCGAAATCGGTGGCAACGATCGATTGGAACTCGTCTGCTCAGACGCCGTCTACTGCCTCCATCATGAACTCGGGCCTTCCTGCCTCGATGCAATCATTGAGTATCAACACTTCTAAACTCAAGCCTGCCGCCAAGATCTCGCCCATGGCTGGCTCCCTGCCGATCTCCATGTCTAAGCCGCGCAACATCCCGTCTATGTCGTCGGTTTTCGGCGGCAAGGACATGGTGTCCAAAAGCTGGAGTGACCTCTGGGAGGAGGAAGAAGAGGAGCATCAGGAGGAAGAGCGAGCTCGCCAGCTTCGGGCCCTCAAGAAGATGAACTCTCGGACCTGGAGTCAGGACAGCAAGGCTGACGACGATACGCCTCGCCAGGGTTTGTCGCCGAACGTCAAATCTTCAGCCATGAATATCAAGCCTCCTGTGCCCGCCGTCGAGGATGCTATTGACATGGACGGTGACCTGCCGGACGGATTCTTGTTCGAGGACGCATCTACCGTGAAGCACCACGAACTCCACCCGCCACGTCACTCGCCACCAAAGAAAGACGTACTGGAGAAGTGGGCCAAGCTGGGGGAGCGCCGTCGGGCATACACTGGCAACCGGGAGTCGATGCCCAAACCGGACTTTACGCTCAAAGCTGGGCGTTCAGGCGGCAATGTTTTCAATTACGGAGTTCTGGGAGATCACGCTTCGACGAATTTCAACAACTTTTCTTTTGCCAACCATCACAATCACGCGATGAACAACAAATACCAGGTCCGCGAGCGTGTCAAAGAATGCCCTTGGGGCAAGGGCAAGCCGCGAGATCTCAACTGGAATTGGCGCAGGGAGAAGCGCCTTGGCGATATCGAGTGGGTTGGTGCTAGCTGGCAGGAGGCTTCCTAAGCTCTCCGTTCACTGCCTGCTCACCACTTGTAGTTGGGCTATCCTGTCTTTCTCTTCATCTTCACACCTTTTTTCTACGGTCGGAATAGTGTGCTCGCTGGAACTTTCCTGTTTAGACCTCCGACACACTATATTCCACGCCTCGTGTTTGCCGCTCTGGGAGGTTGCATTTTCTACTTCAGTTCTTGTGGGAAGGCCGGGTTTGACGACTGCATCGCGAAAGGGGTTGAAGGAAATTAACAAATGCATTGGGAGTCGAGGCTTTTTTTGATCTACTGTTACATATTACACTGTTTTGGTCTGGAAAACACAAAAACATGGGAAAGGCGGCAAAAGCGGCAGACACGAGGCAACCGGGCGGAAAATGGTGAAAAACAAAAAAAAGCTCGACATCGAGCAGGTTTTGCTTTGAAAATGACGAGGGGAAGACAACGATCTTGTCTTACTCGCTTTCTGTGTATTAGATATCTCCACACCATCAGTCAACACAATACCAGAAGTTACCCACTCACAGAGACGAGCAAAGGCTCGCTGGCCTCTGGTGCCACTGTAGAGTTACTCCGGATGTGCCAACCGTGAAACTAACATTGACGTTGCCGGTCGGTGTGGCGGAGCGAGTACGGTTCCACCCTGTGTTCACCTCGCCGGCGCGTCCGTTGGGCCTCCGCACCGGGGGTAACGAGCGTGTGCCAGGTGGGACAGCATGTGTTTCTTGTCTTGCCACACACCGAATCAGCCACAACTCGCCTCCAGACGCAACGTGGCGCAACGTATCGACAACGTCTTCTGCATCATGGTCAGGGTTCGTTGCACCTTTTAGACGCATGTCTGGGCGAGTTTAGGTGAGGGACGTTGGATCCGCACAGTTTGACGTGGTTTCTTGGGCGGGTAGAGTAGACACGAGCTTCTCCTTCTTCTCTATTTTCCTCTTTGCCTTTTCTTTTTACTTTTCCTCTTCTACTAGGTAGTATCTAGGTACTTTCTTTTGGCAACGGCTGGGCGACAAACATCGAGCAACAAAGCTCATTTGTTAGCTGTGGTGGTATGCAGGGTCCGGGGCCGGGTTACATGCGCAGCGGTAAATGATTTCCGAGGTGTGTTTAAGTGGGCGCGTGGCTCGTGGCTGGCGAGGAGACACACCAGCCATGTGAATATCTATGTGCTGCAGCAGACGAGCCAGCCGCACACTACGTACGGAGGAACACGGATGGACACTTGAATTAGGTTGTAGAGTAAAGGTTGCCTGGCCTCACGGCGGCACCTTTTTTCTGGGTCCAAGTCGCATGTCTTGCGGCGTACCTACCACCGGCAGGTTTTGTCTTGCGAACCACCAGCAAGGCCAGCGATCAAGCACACAAACAGATCGAAGCGGGAAGGATACGACGACTCGCACGCGCGCGGCGTGTCGCATACCATCTTCGTAGCCGAAGATGGAGTGGGCCAGAGAAGGTAGAAGGAAGCACCCGTGGACCCGCAGTCTCAGCGCGTCGGGGCGTCCCGAGACTGGCGTCCCCCGCCTGGCAGGTCAGTCGAGACGTCTCGCTGGTTTCGCCTGTCTCTTTTCCAACCCAGCCCCCCCCCCCCCCTCAACCCTTTTCCCCAGTGCCTCTACAGAGTACCTACCCTCTCAGTGACTCATGAGTCCACAAGCATTATGCTCCAACCGCATGTCGAGTCAAGATCTCGGCCCCAGTAGAGACTCATCTTTGGACAACAATGGCAGGTGTAATGGCAGGTGTGAGAGTTCCGGAAATCGCCACTCATCAAGGATCTGGTGGCCTTGCGCGGCAGCAAGCCTGATCGGTTCTATGAAGTCTGTAGGATATGGCCCATCTCGTGAACTGTCCATGGCCGGACTTCCGAGCGTCTCAACCCTCTGGGGCCCTCTAGTGCAATAGCTGTCTCTCTGAAATGGCGGGAACAACTACAACTTGAACATATTCCATTGCCAGCTACCTGCTTAAGTAGGTACGGTCGTGCCTCTCGAGAGGCTGGAAACATTGGAAGGCTCCTCTCTCCGTCCCCCGGGGCGCAGTTCCCACCGGAGGATGTGGTCCGCCAGCAGATGTTGATGAGATGTCTCAAGAAGCTGCGGATAATCTCAATGCGCTCCTGCTTTGCGAATCGCGCCTTTGCGGGTGGGCAAGGGCCTACGGACAAGGTGTCGCCTTCTTGTCCTCGGCATGCTGAACAACTGCGAGCAAGTGGCAGCCCTCCCGGCTGGAGGAGCGCTTTCCCTTGCCACGCTGCAAGTATACTCAGCAGCAACCTTGGAAGGCAGATTCATACAGCGTCAGTCAGTCGGATATGTCCACCTGACACGTAGGCATTGGGCCCAAACGGGATGTATTTAGATTGAGTTGCCCCTGTGTCTACCGAGACTCAAGAGGAAGTAAACATTGAAGAGACTTGTTGCCAACCAGGGAACATTTCACTGTGACATTGGTCACTACCTAGGAATGTTCCTGTGCTTCCAAGAGATGTGTTTATCGGTCCTTAAGCTTTCAGCCTCTTGAACATCTCAGGCTTCTTTCCTCTTCCTAAGCTTTTCTCCCGCCGTGACTTCCCACCGTGATCCACAAAAGTTCTCAACCAAGTGTCCCAACATCAGCATCGGTGATGACATTACCGTTCAGATGAGCTCACAGTGGCACGACACCTCTGGCCGTGGCTTCCAACATCTGAGGTTGCCAACATGGAAGGCGTACCCATTCCAAGCCCAGGTGGCTATAAGTACTTATGAAGCACTCCCTGTTCCCGTCCTCTATCTTTTCTTTCTCTTCTTCTTCTTCATCACCATGCACTCTCACCATCTAAGCTCTACATCCACACACCCAGAAACTTTGCAACTCACCAAGATCGTCATGGCCAACTGCACGCCCGCCACCAGCATCGAAATGTACCCAATCACCTCCAACCTGCACGTCTCAACACCTGCCATCACTCCCTCTTCCTCTGCCCGTTCCCCGCTGCTCGACAATCCACCCCATCCAACTTCACCAGATCATCTCGCGCCCAGGTCATCAATTCCGTCGCCCTCGTCACCGAACACCACGCTGTCGCCCCCCGCGCACACCAACCACGCCGCCGAAGGGGATGCGCACGACAACATCCGTGAGTATACACACTTGAGGTCCCCACAGCCACCACCCCCCTGAGCCACTGCCTAGGTTCCCCCTGTGCGTTCCTCGCAGCATAAACGCGTAGCTGACAAGCTTCAGTCCCGGACGGGCCAGCCGTCGCCGCTGGTCCTCCGGCCAGGATGCGCATCCCCGGCTGGTTTGTGCTCTGGCGGAGGGGGCAGGACGAGGACGACGCCTGGGCGGAAGTTGGATGGACAGCGGGGGACTGCAACGGCTCGCAATAGTGTCCATGCGGCCGTTGCAGGGCGGAGCGAGAGAGGGAGTGTTGGCACCAGAGGTGTTCGTGCAGGTTGGCCATGATTGGGTACTTTCTGGTGGGCGTTCTAGCAGTTGGGACGATCTTGGGAGTTGCAAAGTCGACGGGTGTGTGGTAACCATCAGATGGTGAGAGTGCTGGTTGATTGTCTTGGCTCTGTTTAATTATATTTTTCTTCATCAACAATCAATATTCTACACCAAATATGGTGCCTTGCTTCCCCGTGCCTCTGACGACTTCAGCGGGCTGGTTTCACATGTGTGGGCAGCCTACTCCCATTATCGCACAGGTGAAAGTCTTCACCGGTTTGATGTAATCTCCCAAATCCTTCTCAGTTTGTCTGGTCAGTCAGTCAATCAGGTCAGTCAGTCTTGTCAGTCAGTCTGACGTGTCAGTCTGGCAGTCAGTCTGGTCTGTCAGGTTTGTTTTTATTAGTCTGTCTGTTCAACTTGGCTGTCTGGTCTGGCTGTACCGTACAAAAGAGTATAGTTGAATATCGAAGCCAATCTTCTTCTGAAATCTTGGTGATGCGTTGGATGAAGCATCCAGGAGTGGAGGCTATCACCTGTTTGACAACGAGAGTCCCTCCTTAACTACCTAAGTATCTAGTAGGTAGTGCGAATCGGAACAGATGCCCATGATTGTACGCCCGAGCACTTGGCCGCCTTCCAAAGCGCTGACGCACCAATCTCTCACGGCCGTTAATGCCAAAGCAGAATAAACCCGAGGCCGCGTAAAGACACCAACAACAGCAGCTGCTGGGGGAAGCGGCGCAATTCTACCGGCCCGGCGCTGTTCGGCTGCCAAAGAGCATATTGAGATGGACGTGCTGCGTGTAGTTGCAGATTCCGCGACTCAGACCGGAGATGAAGCGGACTTGGATTTATGGATGTGAGAATCTGGATTATGATGCTCAATATGTGGATAGTGGAGAATTATAGTATGGCTATCAAGCGTGCGATCATGCTTTTCAGACATTGGTTTTGAATTAAACCTTGGACAGTATTTCAATGTTCAAGACCTCGGGGCTCGAGAATTTAGCATGTCCAAGATTTGGGCAGCAGCCATTTATTTGTGTCCAAGGCGTCTTCGTCCAATTCCGGCTTAATTTTCGGGCTACCTAGGCAGACCAGTTCGTCTCAAGCTCCAGGTTGAATGCCTCCAGCACCTGCATGCGTTGCCACTGGTTGTCCCACTCATCTCGTGGTAGAAATAGCGATTTGTTTGGGAGGATACCTAGGTAATCGCAAGCCCCATCTTGTTCTCCTATACAAGTTGCTATTGGGGCGGTTGGTATCACGTTGCAGGGGAAAATTACTCACTTCCAACATTGAAACAGACGAAAAGGTCTTTCGATCGAATGCCTTCTCTTTCAGGCGGCGGGAAAGGGACTCTTTGACATTCGAGGGGAACAGGTATACCGAGGGCTGATTTTGGATCGTCGATAGCAGTTGAGTCACAGGCTTGCGCAAACAGCGTTTGTTTTATTAATGTGGAAAAGCTGGGAGATGTTTGTCAACGGCCGAGACGGGTCAATGAACGCAGAAGCGACGTTCATATTGCACAAGGAGTTACCGGCAAGGAATGAAAGCATATGATTTGTAACCGCTAATTTCTGTTAGACCCAGGCATTCCTTCCTTCTCCACAAGGACTCTACCACAGCTGTATAAAGCTCTTAACCTTTCGCCATGTTGGCTGGCTGTGGTATTTATCGAGGTCCAGGATCTCTTCCTCGTTCAATGGTCGTCGACCAGTCTGCAGATCTGCTGTTCTCGGATCGCGCATCTTAGTGCGGAAAATAATCTTGTAGCCCACTCCGGAAGAGACGATCAAAACAAGACCAATCACATATTCAAAGAAAGCGTAGGCGCTCGGGGTGTCGCTCCCCTGTCGGGCGTGGATCAGTCAGTCAAGACAGCCAAGACAACAGTACCCAACATACTTGGATACCTAGACATCCACGATATTCGGCAACGCGGGGCGGAAGACTCACGATGGGATACAGCCCCAGATAGATGGCACAAGCAATATAAAGACTGCAACACACCAGTAGCCAGATGGGCGGCAGGGGCCACAAGCTGCACTTCCACGCATATACCTCTTTAAAGAGAGGGTCGTTCTGAGCCTTGAGAGCAGCACGATAACGGAAGCTGGTGATAGCAATAACAACCCAGACCATGAAATAGCCAGTGCTTGCAATGTTGCTGAGCCAGTTAAACACCGTAATGCCGCCGGCGCTGAGATTGCAGTACGTCAAAGCGATGGCGCCCGCGCAGGTGATGGTGATGGCCCACCTTGGCCTGCCCCTCGAGTCCACCCTGGCGACCCAGTCGGGAATCAGGTGCTGACGGGACATGGAACGGAGCATGCGCGAGCCGACGAAGATGCTCTCTGCACCGATGGACGCCACTGCGAATAGGATGACGGCGTTGAGGAGCTCGGGGAGACCGCTGATGCCGGCCTCGTTCAAGGCGATGACAAAGGGGGACTGGGCGATGCCTGAGCCGCCGAAGAGGTGCTCGTTGTCTGGGGACACGAGCAGTCCGATGAAGACGATACAGACGAGGTATACCACCGTGACACGAATCGGGATCAGGAATGCCGCATGCCCCACAGAGTACCGCGGGGACTTGGCCTCGCCAGCCAGGAATCCGGTGAAGGTGTTGTCTTGGCAATATCAGCGGCGGTCAGAACAGGTACGATTGGTCTGCGAATCAACCTTGGAAGCCGCGAGGAGGCTGCGACGCGCCAATGACGTTGACCTACCTCCAATGGCGAGAACGGCTAGCAGAACCGAGTTGCCAAATCCTTTGAAACCATTCTGGAACGCGCCGTTCTGCCAGGTCTCGCCGTGATGCAAGTATCCGTCGGGGCCAGCGCCCAGAACCATGGCAAAACCGGCTATCATGAAGACAAATAGGGCGACGACCTTGAGAATCGCTGTGCCGTATTCAAACCATGCGAAATACCGGCTGGGCAGCGAGAAGATGAGAAGCATCACAACAAGAAATACGGTGTCTGGCTTGGTCTTAGGTCAGCATGCCGATATAACAGAATCCGCGCTTCTTCCCATTTTGTCCAGGACTTGACCTACACCATACGACATCATTGATGCTGTTCTCCGCCCAATCTGGAGACTATTAGCTTGCGGGAACGGAGCACAAAGCAACTCTGGAATCCGTAACAGTAAGAAAGAGGTGCCTACAGTTCACAATGGTAGCGAAAAAGACCGCCTCGGCTGCCACGATGGCGGTCCAGCCCAGCCACATAGAGATGCCCGCCGCAAAGGCCAGGGCCGGGTCGACGAAGCGATCCGCGTACTCGATAAAATTGCCCGAGACACTGGAGACCATTAGCATGCGGGAACGGAGCACAAAGTAACTTTGGGATCCGTGACAGTAGAAAAGGGCCGCCTACGGAAAGGCGATTGTCATCTCGGACACGGTCTGCAGGACGGCAAAAACGCACGAGCAGACGACGGCGAAGGCGAGGAAGATGCCCGCCGGCCCGCCGTCCCGCAGGTTCTTGCCCGTGCTAATGAAAAGTCCAGCGCCTATCTGGCCACCCAAAGAGATCATGTGAATCTGGCGGGGCGAGATGCTGCGGTGGTACAGTCCGTACTGGGACTGGTCATCTTCGGTCACATCGATGCGCTCTGCGGTGCCAACTGCCACGTCATGGTCTGAGGTTGCGGGCGATGACTTGATATCGGGACCATTCTTGCTGTCCATCTTTCCGCCGTCCATAGGTCTCTGCCTGTGTGTTGAGCTAAACCTAGGGAAGCGGATCAAGGAGAAGGCAAGGGAGTTCTGATGTCAGTGAAGAGAAAGGGGAAAAGGGACGATGGAGGGGTCGACCTTCAACTTAATCAGGTATATTGCCTATCTATTACACATTCGACGATCTGCTCTGCTATATTGGTAGTTGGCGGTATCAGTGCACCGTCCACTTATTACTCTCACCCCAGACCATGCCCAGGTGACCAAAACAAAGAAAGATTTCTAGAGGTTTGGGAGGACCTATACAAGATAACACTCCTACCGAGGCGAGAGTTCCCGTCTAGTTGATATCTTATCTGTGGGAGCATTAAGTCATGCTTTCTCCAATCTGTTAATGATATGGTGGTCATACTTTGCAAAATTGGGATCTGTACCGGGCCGACTCCTTGTACCACCTATGGCTTATTCCCGGTCTGGAAGAAGCTTGGCGATAACAAACAGCAAGTTGACTCTCTGCATTGCCGGAGCTTGCCGATACGGTGATTGTGTCAATAGAAGTACTCGGGCAAGTATGAAGCTTTATAACAGCCCCTGGGAGGATATCGAACCACCTATTCATCGCCAGACTATTGTTCTCACCCTATTCCTCTAGCGAATGACCAAGACTTGACTTTTTGAGGCTTTTGTGAAGTGGATATACCCCGATATACATATCTGAGCTCCTCTACCCGGCAGCACAATGCCAACATCAGAATCAGTTCTGATAGTAGGTGGGGGAACATTCGGAACTAGCACTGCATACTATCTTTCACAGAACCCAACCACCTACAAAAGTATCACGGTATTGGATGCCTTTCCGGTTCCGGGCCCTGAGACCGCCGGCAACGACCTCAACAAGGTTATCCGCGCTGACTATCCCGGCGCCATCTACGCGAGCCTTGCCAGCGAGGCCATCAAACTATGGAGCGACCCAGAGGGCCTCTACAAGGGTCTCTACCACCGCTGTGGGTGGTTCTACGCCAGCGGCGGTGATACCATGGACTTTATCAACACAGCTTCGGAGACGGCCACGAAGCTCGGCCTCGAGGTGCCGCAGCCCGTGACGGCCGAGGAGATACGGAGCAGGTTTCCCGTCTTCACGGGCACGATGGTCGGGTGGAAGACGGTGTGGAACTCTTCGGCCGGATGGGCCAACGCCGGCGGGGCGCTGCAGCGGATGGCCGAGGCGGCCAAGCAGAGTGGCGTCCGATACGTCACCGGTGATGCCGGGTTCGTGAAGCAGCTGCTTTTCGACGAGCGTGGCACGTGTGTAGGCGCAAGAGCTGCGGACGGGACTGCGCACTTCGCGGATCTGGTCATCCTCGCCGCGGGGGCCAACGCTGCCAGCATCATCGACCTCAAGGGCCAGCTCGTGGCAAAGGGCCACGGGGTCGGTCATATACAGCTGACGCCCGAGGAAGCGAAGAAGTATGCCGATATGCCTATTGTATCCCACTTTGAGGGAGGCTTGGTCTTCCCACCCCAGGAGGACAACATCATCAAAGTCGGCGCGGAACACTTTCTCACGAACTATGCATCCTCCGATGTCTCCCTGCCCCGTTACCGGTCCTACAACCAGAGCGATGAAGCCCTTGGAGTCCCTGAACCCGTTGACAAGCACCTGAGAAGGTTTCTTGGCGAGTTTCTGCCCGAGCTGGCCGAGAGGGAGTGGAGTAAAACGCGAATCTGCTGGGACGCTGATATGCCCGACTTCCATTTCCTGATCGGGAAACATCCAGAGCACGCCGGATTGCACATGGCGGTTGGCGGCTCAGCGCACGGCTTCAAGTTCCTGCCAGTCGTCGGCAAGTACGTGGTCCAGAGTATCGAGGGCAGGCTTGACGATGACATGGCGACCAAGTGGAGGTGGCGACCAGGGGCGAGCTTGGAGGGACCTTGCCCACATGTGACAGCATTGATAGAGCTCAGCGAGATTCCAGGTTGGGAGACGAAGAAGGCGTAGTCAGAACAGCTGGAGGTCTTGAAATGGCATACCTGCATGGGTAGAGCAGCAGTACTTCAGAGCAACTCGCTGGTGATGCCACTGCGGTCCCCAACGCGCTCGAAACTGCCCCTCGCCAGCCAGACCGCCTCCCTGGTAGGACATATAAGGCCAAGTTGACTTGAGAACCAGAGATCCCAGAGATCGTAGCCCCCAGACTCAGGTGCAAAACTGAAGCAATTGGTTTATGTCAACGACACCAATACTGGGACACTCAAGTTAAACGTACCTGAACGGATCAGGGCAGGGAGCTTAGAGGCTTATGCCTGTGTGACAACGAAGGCATGGGGGCGGATGGGCTGTGGATTTGATTGACCGGAACAGCCTGAGCTTTCAGCCACGAAGCCTTTGCCGCGGTGGAAGTTGTTTTCATTGGGAGAACCGCCAATACAAACTGATATGATCGCATTCATGGGACACTACCCAGGTATCGCCATACAAATCGCATGATAACATCCTTGCAGCTTGGGACTGGAATTTGGACATGTTTGTTGAGTTGAGTAGTTCTAGTTCTGCCTGTTTGCTTCGCCACATCGATGTGCACACATCTTACTTTGTCTCGATAATGCCCCTGACAACCTCGATGGCCGCGCGTATATGACCAACGAATTCTTCTGCCCTCTTCTCTCCGTTCACGACACAGAAATTTACACTACACGGATGACCAGGTCAGTATGATACCAATGGCAGGGATGGGGAACGTCTCACTCACTTCTCGTCCTTCATCTCACAGGAGATCCATAAGGCCTCTCTGTCAGCCCAACAGTTGCCAAGCTCCAGAACTCCTGAATCACCAAAACTAGTGAATACTTTTCTCTCTCTTGTTCGCAGGTACAACGGATCAGAGTACAGCGTCGGAAGGTGGTCGCCCGGCCCCGCAACCTCTTTCAAGGCCATGACGTGCCTCATCCAACCTCGCCCTCGACTCGACAGCATGACGAATTTGGCGTGCGACCGCACAGCGTCTAGAAAGAGCCGTCTCTTCTCTCCGGGGTCGAATTGCTCATCCAAAGCCGTCTCGCAAAACGCTGCGACTTCAGCTGTCTGGACATTCATGTTATCGAAGCGCCCGCGCAGAAACTGCCGCTGCACGACCATGTCCCAGGAGAGAGGGTTGTAACCGAAGTGCCTCCGGACCGCCACTTGAATGACCATCTGGAAGACGGACTTTGGGGGGAGCTTGTAGGAGCGACAGAACTCTGTGCTCCACGTTTTGTGCACGTAACAGCTGAAAGAGTAGCCGGAGAGACGGGCAAGATGTTCGGACCGCAGCTTCGACATCCGCTCGTCCATGATCACACTAGAGATGAAAGGCATGCGTGTGTATTGTAGAGTCTTCTCTTTGAGTGACATCACGGCGGCCTCTTGGTCTGGACTCTCAGACTGAGACTGCTGATGTCCGTCGACTATACGTTTGTTGATGGCTTGGGCCAGCCCGTTTAATGTCGACCCATCGATCATGGCATGCTCGTAGAAGCTGGCCGACACCCCGTTCGCGCAGACAGTGAACGAAGTAGTCTTGTCGAGCCAGCGATTGGAGTTGTCGTCGAGCAGGAAGTAATTGCCTCTCTCGTTGGCGGTGTCCGGGGCTGGGGTCTCTTCGAGGTAGACTGCAAAGAGGGACTTTTCGATGGTCGAGATAAAGTCCTGGTTCGTTGGGCTCATCGAAATCACCTCATCGCGATTCTTAGAAACAAAGTTAGTCACCCTTTGTCTCCATTGGGGGCATAGAGTGGATTCACCTTGGCCCAGTTATCTCTATTTCCCGTCGTTAGGACCGGGGCCCAGCTCACCTCCTCAACCGGCTCTCGAAGGATTGACTCAAAAATAACTCTGAGCTGCGTGTGAGATACGACTTGTCCCGAGATAACCAACGGCACTTTCCAGACATGGCCCTGCCTCATGGCCACGAGATACTCATTTCCTGGCCAGCGATCCACACGATCACAGCCTTCCTGTGGAACACGGACCGCGTTGAACAACCAGTGCATAGTTTCCATACAAAGCGGTAGCTCATTTCGGTATTCTCGTGGGATTGTGCCATTGTCAATCGACAATTTGTACTCGTACGCTGCCAAGGACACGAGAGCAGCACGCTCGGCTTGTGTGTGTGGCACTTTGCTGAGTGCGTGCGTGCCGAAGAAGTTGTGGCCTCTTGGACCTGTGTCGCGAACCTGGAGCCAGATCGCCTTATTATACATGTCGATCAGCCAGTTGTCGATGCTTGGGTCATTTGCACGGCGTTCCAATCGCGAATGCAGGGTCTGGCCGATGCCACCGGGTTTCAGGAGCTCCGCCACGGCCTCTTTCGTGGCTTCGAGTTCAGTCGCAGTCCCCAGATGGGCAACAGACTGCAGGAAGACGTCCATCGTTGTTTCGAGTGGGTATAGCGGCATTTTTGGCAGTACCGTTTCGTTCTTTGGTGCAGCGAGTACCGTCTCTGATGTTCGTTGAGCTTCCTCGCTGTCATGAGTCCCGTTCAAGTCGGCCGTTCTAGTGGTCAAATCCTGCTCCTTGTTGGCCAAAAAGGACCGCTGGAGAACGAGGCTGGCGAGAGACTTGAGACTGGTCGAGTCCATGATTTCAGTTGTCTGGAGAGTAGCCTGTAGTGACTTCGTAATCCAATTTTTCAACTCAATGCTGACCAGCGAATCGAGCCCTAGGCTGGCAACGGGTGCATCGAGGCTGAGCTCATCTGCCTCCATGGCAATCAGGGAGGATACTTTGGTTTTGATTGAGAGCAAGATGACCTGGATCTTGTCTTCCGTACTTGTAGCTTGGCCAAGAGTTTCACCAATGGTCACGCTGGTGGTGCTGGACGAGCCTTTCTTCGTCCGCTTCTGGCCGTGAGCGACCACTGGGCTGAGAAGAGGAGTAATTCGAAAGTGATTGTCGGCCCTGATTTGCATAGATCGAGCACTCAGACCGAAAACGATATGGTAATTCTCGTCTTTTGCAGCCTCTCCGCTCATCGCATAGTCGAGTAGAGAGAACAGAGTAGCTACCGGGACAGCCTCAACTCCCTTCCTCGCGACGAAAATTTCTGTTTCAGATGACATGGAACTGGTCTCTCGGATGAGCGGGAGGTTGATGGAAACGAAGTTTTTGAGACCCTTTGAAACCTGGGAGCGGACGAAATGGTCCTGGTATGCGTTCCCAGCCGAATAGTTGGATTGGCCGGGGAGACCGAGAATGGTTGCGATTGAGGAGAGCATAATGAAGAATCGGAGGTTGGGTAGCTCAGACCTTAGTGCCGAGAAAATATGCCGAGTACCGTAATGCTTTGGACCTATCGCACTTTGGAATGTTTTCAGGTCCATGTGAGGAAGTGTAGAGTCCTGGATGGCATCTGTTAGTGGAATGGTAATCGTCGAAACAAATCCTTGAGGTCCACTGCTATGCAGAGCGTGCCGCTGCCCTTTTCCTCCGCCTTTGTAGATGGCCCTCGTGTATAATTCTAAAGATGTCACACTTACTGCGATGACCATGGCTCCTTGGATCACACCTTTCAATGGCGGCATCGACGCCCGTAGATCTGCCACCATCCGGATGACATCTTCCTCCATGAGGATGTCGCATGTGACGACCTTGACTATGCAACCTGGCTGAACAAGCTCCTGCTCCAAAGTTGTTCGAGATCTGTCGTCAAATTTCTGGCGGGAGAGGAGCACAATATGGCGGGCTCCGTTCGCCTGCATATGACGGCAAAGTTGCCGACCTAGGCTGCCCAGGCCACCAACAATGAGGTATGTACCATCAGAATCAAGACCTGTGGCCTTCTTCGACAAGGTCGCTCTCACCACCGTTTTCTCGTCCGCCTCAAGTACAATCTTCCCTGTGTGTTGTCGAGACTGAAGCAGTCTGAAGGCCTGCTCGATCTCAGAGATCTGGAAAGATGTGGTTGGCAATGGTGAGAAATGCCCAGCCTCAAAGTGATCGAATACCCTTCTCAGCACGTTTTGTGCCTCTTGAGGTCTCTCTTGGCCAATCACCACAAAATCCACCGATGCAAAGCGGACATTTCTATCGAACACCTCCATGGGCAAAGATGCTCGTCGATATATGTCAGTCTTCCCGACCTCAACGAAGGTACCCATCCGAGCAATGCACTCCCATGATGCTCTTAGACCTTCACCGGATAGAGAGTTCAAAACAACATCGACTCCTCGCGTCTTGGTGAGACGCATGATTGCAGATTTAAAATCTGTAGTCCGACTGCTGAAAATGTGGCTATCGGGAATCCCGAACTTCTCGACCAGTACTTGCTTCTTTGCTTTGCTTCCAACGGTGGCAAATATCGTCGCCCCGACCCATTGGGAGATCATAATTGCTGCTTGACCAAGGCCTCCTGAAGCCGCATGGATCAGCACGGACTGGCCCTGCCTAAGGCCTGCGCAGTCCACGAGACCGTAATATGCAGTCGCGAATGCCACTGGGATAGTTGCGGCGTCTGTGAACGACATGGACGCTGGAATGGCGTGTATCAAGTTGCCGTCGGTGATAACTCTGTTCGAGTACGGAGGTGCGCCGTAGATCATCGCCACGCGTTGGCCCACCTGATATTGCGAGTGGAATCTTGCCCCGACACGTGTGACCAAGCCAGCACATTCCCCAGCCATTTTCTGTGTCGCTTTTAGACTTCCCAAAGCACAAAGTACGTCCTTGAAGTTCACTCCCCAAGCAAGAGGCTGTACCTCGACATCGTCCGGTTCCAGGACGGGTTTGGGGTTGAAGTCAACGAACTTCAGACTGCTCAGTACACCGGGCGTGTTTTGTATCTTCAGTGCATGGTCCCCATGAAAAGGCACCTGGAATCCACTGTTTTCCTCGACCTGACTTGCATGCTTGTCAACTGTTGACTTGAGTCTTTCGTCTGGCGATAACCGGCTGATGTACAGCTTCCCGTTCCGAAGTACGTACTCCGTATCTACCATGTCGTCTGGTTTGGCCGAATTTCCCAGGGACATGACCAGATGGGAGACTTGATTGAGTATCTGCGTGCTGTGCGCATCGTTGAAGCCATCTTGGACATCAACACACAGGAAGTTGAGACCGTCGCGCTCGCTGAGCGCCGTACGAGCCAGGCCAGCAACGAGTCCGTGACCAGCCACGCTATGCACAGTCAAATTTCAGTACGGTACTTTCAACAGGGATACTGATACCGACATGACCAGCATGTCTATCGAGCGAAACACGAGAGCAAGGGGAAACGTACTCTGAGTCTATTTCAGGGAGATTGCACATATTCTCGTCGGTCTTCTCACTCGTGGAGAACGTGACCCAACACACCCGTGTGCGCTTGTTCAGGAGCGAGATGAGGTGATCAAATGTGTCCTCAGAGCAATTTGCTAGGATAGGACGCTCTGCGGCATCGATCACAACAGCGCAGTGATCAGAACCTGCGTCATCATCCTGCCAAGTGCCCAAAGAGCACTCATTCCCACTAGCTGTGAGAGTGTTCTGCAAACCCCGACATATTGTCTTGCCGAGGCGTTCGTCGTCCAGGCAGTCGAAGAGCTCGAAACGAATGGGAGCGATACCATTGGAAACCTCCGGTGCGGATCGGGAGATAAGTAGCGCACAGCCAGCAGCTGGCTCTGGAAAGTCATGAGCGGCCAATTCCACACCCGAAAATCGGGCATCTCGAAAATGTTTGTCCCATTGCTTGACGGTCTGTAGAGGGCTTGTCTCTCGGCCATCTTCGACACCGGCCCACCACCCTGGCAACATCCCGAACGTGGCATTGTGGAACGGAGTGACCTTGACGATCTCAACCAGTGCCAGGACGCCGCCTGGCCGCAGTAGCTTGCGGATGTTGTTCAGGGACTGGCTGATTGACTTGGTTGCATGTACCACATTGGAAGCCAGGACAAGATCGTAGCCGTTGGCCTCGAAGCCCTGGGCCGTTGGGTCTGCTTCGAGGTCCAATGTCTCGAATTTAATGAGGTCTTCCCATTGCCTGAACTTCTCACGGGCAGGCTCAAAGAACCCAGATGAGATATCGGTGAACATGTACTCGGAACAAAAAATGCCGTGGCCATCAGGACTGCAGAGCTGCAGCACGGCTAATGTTGCGCCGCCGGTCCCTGCACCGAGTTCAAGTATGCGAAGTCCCGGCTTTTTGAAGGCCAAGTGCTTCACATACTCCGCGAGGTAGCGATTGGCCCTCGCGCACTCGTCATTATCATAGACGCGATACAAAAAGTTGTCCTCGAGCAACAGTGCAAGAGGATCAGATCTCCCAGTGAGAATGGAGGATATGTTAGGCCCCATCCTCAACAGAAGTTCACCCTCGATGCCAAGCTGGCTGAGTCTTTGGCGGACAGCCTCTTGTGAGTATAGCGGGCCCGCCAAAAAGCCCTTCCCAACGTCTGATCCAGCAAATTCTTGCATCCAAGAAAACATACTGCTGCGATAGTCGCTTTCAACAGCGAGACCTTGGTCCTGGACTTCGTTGATGGACCATTGGATGTACTGGGCTGCGGAAGACTGTAATATGGATACCTTCTCGACTTGTGAGATCCCAGTTTCATTGATCTGAAGAGGAATGACCAGAGCCTCCAGATCTGTAGCGCTCAAGGCTTTGATGTCAAGGCCTTGTTGCACTTTGAACACGCTCAACGATTTGCTTTCTGACGACTGTGCTGCCGCTTCGTTTGTTGTCGACTGACCAACCACACGGATCTCTCCATCAGAAATTGTTAGGACGGGATACAGTATGTCATCAACCTCATGGTATGCCGTGATGTTGAAGCCTGAGGAGCTCGGCAATGTGTTCTTCAATTCACATACCACATCCAGTGTGTTTCCAGGGGAGCTCGTCAATTTTGCCGAGATGAAGATCTCGCCAATGAACACGGGCATGCTGGAGCCTCGGCGAGTCACCTTGAGCCGCTGGGACAGGAGCACAGAAATGTGGATGATGGCGTCCAGAGACGTTGGATGAATCACATGTGGCTGGATGAAGTTCGACGGCATCCTTGCCGCGATGTCCGGAATGACCAGTTTTGTGACTGACTTCTGGCCGCTCAGGTCCAGCCGAGCTTCTCTTATCGCCGCAAAAGCTGACCCATACGTGTTGCCTCCAGCTGCCAACTCGGAATAAATCCCCAAATGGTCGATGGTTTGATTGCACGAGGCCTTTGCATCCTCCAAGTCAGATATGCGTTGCTCCAGGTGGTAGACTTCTTCCTGCTGAGCTTGAACCTCGTCTTGTTTAGAATGGAGGACAGCCTCGATCATCCCATCACAGTGTTCCGCCCATCTCGAGTCTTCCGACACGCTGTGGACACGGAAGGAGAAGGTTGCCGGATGATCTGCTTGTGTGAGAGACAAGACCACTTCAACACCCTTGGAGTCATCGGGTATCACAAGTGATCTGGTGAACGAAGTATTCTTGATCCGATAGCCGGTAACGTCCCGCCTGAGGACCGTGCCCAAAGATAGTTGTCCGATGGCCTCAATGGCCATGGCGATGTAGCCAGATCCCGGAAAGATGACAGAATTGTCCACGATGTGATCCTGAAGCCAAGGCAGATCATCTCGCCGGAGGATCAGCCGCCAGCTTGGCAGGCTATTTGGTGAAGAAGACAGTCTCAGCCCAAGTAGGTCGTGATGTGCATGCTTCCTGAACCGGTATTCTCGGCTCAATCTGGACTCGTTCCAGTGGATAATAGTATGATCCCAGCGGTATGACGGCAAGTCGGTCAACATGGGCGGCTTGTTTGCAGGTGATATGCCCAGCCGGGCAACCACGTCAATGTCAATATCTGCACAAGCCTTGATAAGATTTTCACCAGTCCGAAGCAGTGCTGCCCGGCTGTTCTCTCCCCGGATGAGCGTGGGTATGTAACGATATGACAGACCGTCCGGTTGGAGATGCGCCAATGACTGACGTATAGGTCCACCAAGAGTTTTGTGAGGCCCAATCTCGATAAAGTTGAGAGAAACATGGATGTTGTTATCGAGGAACTGAGCCACGCTGTTCACAGCATCTGTGAAGCGAACTGGAGAGACTAGATTCTCGACCCAGTAAGATGGCCCGAAGCCCCTTGTCTTTCGCGCTCCTGAGACCGTAGAGAAGAATTCGCACGGCGGATCCGAGTTGTCCAGCGGAAGTCCTGTGGTCTCTAGTCCCTCAAGGCGGCTCAAGTAGCTTTGACTGACAGCTTGCATATGGTGAGAATGATAGGCTGTGTCAACCTTGAGCTGACGAACAAACACACCCTTAGCTTCCAGTAAAGTCTTTAGAGCCAAGATTGCCGAGACGTCACCGGAGACCGTGGTGCTTGACGGGCTGTTCATGCAGGCAATAACCACTTGGCCATTGGCGTTGCCAAGAACATCGAGTTCTTGCTGCGTATTCTGTTCCCCAAGACCAACGGCCATCATGGACCCAGGCTGAGATGCATTCCTTTGAGCCTCTTCGGCGAGAAAGCTGCGTTCGTACGCGACGCGAAGCGCCTCAGTCCTGGATGAGTGAAACTCGTCAGCACGAGTTGCGGCTGACCGGCGTAGATCTCCCACCGCAGAATCCAGGAGGTACTGGGTTTGCCTTTTGAGGTAAAATGCTGTACGCTGCCCCATCACTTTTGCGTCCCCGGGGGAGTGGGGGTGGCTGACATTCCAAGGTCTTAAAGACACCGTCGACACTGTTTGGAGGGAAAATAGCAGAACAACTTACTGCGAGACAACACCGGCCGCAAATGCAGCAGCTATCTCGCCACTAGAGTGCCCGACAACTGCAGAGGCGCGAATATTCCAACTTCGGAGGAGCTCGACCAATCCAAGCTGCACCGCAGTGCTTGCAGGCTGCCCAAACCTACTGTTGTTGAGCTTAGTTATCTTTTCGGACCTTGAAAGCTCTTCAGTCAAGCTCCAAGAAGCACCCATTTCTCTCAGTATTTGATCAGAGCGACGAATGGAGTCTGAAAACGCTGATTTTGTTGCCAGCAAGTGATGTCCCATCTGATGGTACTGCGCACCTTGCCCAGTAAAGACGAAGACATTGCGAGTTTTAAAAGGTACCCTCGTGGGAGTGATTTCTTCCGACCTGAGTGTCTTCATCAAGGTTTCAACATTGGAGACGACGAGACTGGATCTCCAAGGAAAGGTGGACCTCCGAGTGGCCAGAGTAAGTGACAGGCTGTCCAGGTCGGTTGAGGGATGCAGCTGCAAATACTTATGCAGATCTTCCAAAGATCGAGCCACAGAAACTTGAGATCTAGCAGACAAAGCAATAAGTCGAGGCGAATCCGTCTCAGAGGTCGTGGTACAGGTTTTGACAGTGGCTTGGCTGTGCGAAGACTGAACGACTTCGGCAGATTCCAACACTACCATGGCATTCGTTCCCCCGGAGCCGAAGCTGTTCACAACAGCCTTTCGAGTGCAACTAACATTTGCAGAGGGCCAAAACTCTTTCGTCTGCGGGATCTGAAACGCAGATGGGTCAGTGAGTTGGTATCCAGCGTGAGACAATCGGCCTTCGACGGCTTGGAATTCACCACCGCAACTCACCTTGAGCTTCTCCCAAGGCAGATCGGCCAGACTCGGCTTCAGGTTTTGCAAAAATATATTGGGCGGAATCAACCCCTTCTCCATTGCCAGGATGGTCTTGATGAATCCTGCCGCGCCACTTGCGGCTTCAGTATGTCCAAGGTTAGGTTTGACCGTCCCAACATACAGCGAATCTTTTGGGTGCCTCGAGCCGTCGCAGAACACATTGCTGATAGCGTGCATCTCCGCTGCGTCCCCTGCTTTTGTCCCCGTTCCGTGGGCTTCTACATACTGCACGTCGCTTGGTTTGAAAGGCACCCGCTTGAAAATTCGCCGAGCCAGCGACTCTTGTGCCCTTTGGTCAGGGAGTGTAATACCATTGGTCTTGCCATCCTGGTTGACTCCCGAGGCATGAATGACGGCTCGTATGCTCTATTATTTATGTGTTCATCAGTATACAAGCCTTTTGCGAATCTTCGTCCGCTGAAGCTTACATCGCCGTCGTCAATGGCATCACTAAGACGCTTCAGAGCTACCACGCCTACACCTTCACCTCGGCCAAACCCATCTCCTCGATCATCGTAGGCGAAACACTTTCCTTCGGGATTGAGCATACTAAGAGAGTCTGAGTATCAGCAGAAGGCCAGAGTTGGTCACTGCTGGTGCCATTATACCCTAAACGGTAAGTACAGAACAGGATCAGTTATGAGACTAACCCGGTTCTCGACATCATCGCCAGCTGGTCGGGAGAGAAGATCATCCCAGCACCCCCTGCTAATGCCATAGTGGCTTCTCCAGCCCTCAGGCTTTGACAAGCAGAATTTATCGCCACCAGGCTTCCTGAACATCCAGTATCAAGAGTCATAGAGGGCCCGTGCAGGTCGAACCGGTAGGAGACCTGATTTGCGATGAGACACTTTGAGGATCCTGTGTTGTGGTACTTCGAGAAAGACAGAGGGTCCTTGGTTATCATCTGCTCGAAGTCATGTGCAAACATACCCACTGTTTACATGATGATTAGATCGAACGCGCCGCAGAATCATGCTTTGTCAAAAGACCTACTGAACACCGCAGTATCGGATCCCCTCAGCTTGTCCATTGTGATTCCAGCATTTTCAACAGCCTCCCAAGCCACCTCGAGCACAACACGTTGCTGCGGGTCTAGGGCTTCGGCCTCCATGGGCGGCATGGCGAAGAATCCGGCGTCGAATGCGGCGAGATGCTGATTAAGAAAATGCGCCCCCTTGACCGCAATGGCTCCAGGAGTGTCTTTATTTGGGTGATAGAACGACTTCAAGTTGAAGCGATCCTGAGGCACCTCTCCTGTCCAGGCAGATCTACCCTCTACCAGCATAGACCACAGGGCCTCTGGGCCGTTGGCTCCGCCAGCGAAACGGCATCCCATGCCTGGCTTTTGTAAGCAAAATTAATCTTGTCACCGGGAAACCTCCATCTTACCAATAACGGCAATGGGAACATTGTCTTTGCTCTCCATCGTCTTGGGGCTAACACTGAATAAGTGATCCTCGGGCTTCAGAATCGCAGGTTGGTGAGTGACTGTTAGACTCCAGTCTGGCGTTCACCTCAGGCGTATGGGCATTGATAACTTGCACCTATTCTCGAATTTCTTAACTCGTGCTTATACAATTTGCGTCCACACTTTTGTGCGATACGTCAGCACATCTAGGTAGGTAACCCCTCCCATATCTAATGACAGGGAGCCAATGTCGGTGCCTAGGCAATTCTCATACGCGATCAAGGCAGTCTGATCCTTCGGAGGAACCGTTCAATTGTTCCTTCAATCCGGGAGCAGATTGCTGCAGTCATCGGCCGCCACCACATATCCTAGACTTCTAGCGCCCGCGGGCTAGTTGTTTCGTCACGGGTATTTGCAGACGTACTAACGTAGCGTATGCCCTAGGTGATGTTTACTCGGAGCTACTCAAAAAGTAGCTATTGCTGATCTGTACCACCCTCTTTCTGATTTGCTTCTTTGTCAAGTGTGGTCGATTCCTGGTTCTTCCTTGGAATATTCTTCCACTCCATTGCGCCTCCACTCGAGGCAGCTACAGCTGCGGCGGCAACACACACCCAAAACGTTGTTGTGCAGGCCGCCGCATATGAGGTCTTGATAAGGGGAAGTAGTTCGGCCGCAGCATGTCCACCGTTCACATCCCCCGCTCCCTGGCCAATGATGTCTGAAATCGTGCTTTCCGAAACACCGTGCTCTCGTAGCTTCGTGACCAGCGTATTCAAGAAGACTGATTGCGCCACGCTTAGGCCAACAGTTGAGCCCAGATTCTGCGCACAGATGAAGAGCGTAGTGGCTGTTGGGACGTCTCCTTCTGCCAGTACGTTCCGCATTGCACTTACTGGCAACTGGATTGCTAGACCAAACCCAACACTTGAGAGGATCTGGTACCCGATGAATGTCGCGACTCTGCTGTTGACTTGAAGCCTCGTCAAGAGACCGGAACCAACCGCCATTATCGCTCCTCCAAGTATTATCCACGAGTTGTAGTGGCCAGTCAAGGTCACTGCTGTGCCAGATATGAAACTTGACAGTGCATCAGGCATAGTTAGCGCGATGATGTAGATGCCTGAAGTACTCGTTGACACTCCCCTTGAAGCCTGGAAGTAGATCGGGAGGTAGTAAGTGAGAGTATTCATGGCCATGACTAGGCTGGCTCCCACAATACAACCAAACCCGACAGTCCGCTGGGTGAGTAGTCGTACTGGTACAAGAGCCCTTGGGTAACGGTTATCAGAGACACATCTCGAACTCCTGAGAGCTAAGCCAAATATGTACCACATACCTTTCCTTTCTGTAAAGTTGGACGGAAATAAAGGTAATCAGCAATAGTCCAGAACCAACAAGGCAGCCCCAGACTTGTGAATCATTCCACGGAAGTGATGCCCCGCCCCATTGTAGACCCAATACAAGAGTCACAATAGTTCCCAAGAGAATCAATGTGCTCAGAGGATCCAGGCTCGCCAGTTTCTGCCGGATGGGCTGCTCAGTGGTCAGTCGCTCGGGCTCCGCAAATGCGAACAAAGTCATTGAGATGACCACAGCGCAAATGGCTGTTGACCGGTATTAGTGAAATCGTTCGTCTCTTTGAGCATGAGAAGATAAAAGCCTCAACGGCAGAACTCACGCAGATTGAGCCAGAAGCAAAATCGCCATGTCAAATTGCTAGAAGCAATGACACCTCCCACAGTCGGACCCATGACCGATGCCACGATGTACATGCTGGATATTATGGACAAGAAGATGGGTAGCTTTTCCTTCGACACTATGTAGTTGCACATAATCAGAGCGCCAGAGAAGGCACCCGCAGCACCGGTGCCTTGTATTGCTCGTCCCGCAATAAACACGGCGGAGCTCGGGGATGTTGCGCAGATGATTGAGCCTGCACCAAAGACGGCGATGCAGCCGCAGAATACTGATCTCAACGGAAAGCACACATATAACCGTCCATACGAGGGTTGGAGAGCCATTTGGGCTACTTTGTAAGCCACGCCATACCACGATATATGATCCAGTCGGTGGAATTCGCTCGTGATTTTGGGTACAGCCGTAGCTGCATAAGTGTCAGCCAGTTCTTGCTACACATCTCCATGGAAGTACTGACCCAGAATGTTGATATCGAGAGCAACCAAAAACCCAGCAGACATCAAGGCGATTGTCACGAGCACCAGACGAATGTTCGACTTCTTGACAATGGCATGGCGACTAGTGTCGGCGCCACATTCCGTCATCTGCGAGGCGTGCATCTCATGCCGTGTGCCTTCTTGGCTTGTAGTAGTTGCTTTAGCTTTGGATTCCATGACTTCGAAAATTACGGTTACTGTCCGTGTCACAGGATTGATTTATCAGGCCTGTGTTCAAGATGAACCACCTTTGTCCCTGGCTCGCCGCGTGCAGCGGCCTGCACAACCACAAGGCATTCGTGCTTTTACTAGCATACACATCGTTATCTATTCGAGGGAAGCATTCAGAATCAGCACTATAGCCTCCAGCTCTTCTGAGCTAGACCCTAGAGCTAGCACCAGGGGTGAGATTTATCCACCAACGACGAGCATGCCTTTCTGAGAGACCAGGCAGCACAGGCAGCAGCTGTCCATCCGGAGCAGCACTGGTATGGGTGATACGTAAAACACAATAATGCTCCTCTGTGGTGACCAGCGGAGTGTGGGCCTGCCCGGACAAGTGGTTAAATGCCTGAAATCGTAAATGTCATGCTTCCTTGGAAATTGCCTCTGCAAGTTCCAGGCCAGCCCCTCCCTATTTTTTTATACGAGAATCAGTCTTCATCAGCACTGTGGACAGAATGAACGGTCAATATGGCTTTCAGCAACGGATGCACGAAGTTGAGGGCTGGCTCGGCATGTCCACAGTCACCATGTCAGTGTCACTGAGATCACTGGCCCTGTCAACTTTCACAGCTATTCTGGCCATCGTCTTGACCAAAAGTATTTATCGTCTCTTTTTCCATCCACTCGCCAAGGTGCCAGGACCCTTTCTGGCCAAAATCACATCCATTTGGCTCGTTCTCCACGACCGCACCCTGAAACGCCACACCCTCGACCTCGAGCTGCATGAAAGATACGGTCCAATCGTACGAATAGCACCAAATCATGTTATGCTATCAAGCCCAGCAGCGTCCAAGGTCATCTACTCGCCCAAGGGCGACTATGGCAAATCCGAGTTCTACAAGCCGCTGGGCCCGGACCGGCACACGGAAGATCGCATGTCGCTGCTGACGGAGACGGACAGCGCCCGGTACCGTCTCATACGGAGGGTGACTGGTCCGCTCCTGACGACGGCAGCTGTGAAGAAGCACGAGTCTCTGTGCGACCCGGTGTTGGTGCAATATGTGGAAAAGATGACAAAGGAGCAGGGCGAAGTCTTCGAGGTTTTGAAGTGGGCACACATTGTTAGCATCCAGCTTCTCCAGAATGTCATCATGGGCGAATGCGACGACATTATAAGTTCTGGGGACGACGGGGGCGACTCGAAATTGTTGCAGAATGTGTGGCTCGAGCACCACTGGTGGGGCCATTGTCAGCCGTACTACCGTTTTCGCAGGTTTCTGCGTCTCTACCTTCCCAAGATTGGTCTGAAACCTCCCCAAGAGTACAGCATGGAAAACCTCAAGTGCCTGAAGGCACTCTCTGGCCGTATCAAGAAGCGAGCCCTGAAAGGCAGCAGCAGCCCGCCCACGGCTGCAGATGTCCCGGTGGGCTTCTACGCAGACGTCGTCAGCCAGCAACCTCTTCGACCGGGATTCAGGGAGTCTTGGGTACCGCTGATGGCGAACTTGGCCCTCACCGCTGGAATTGACTCCAACGCTACGATCATCTCGTCCGCAATCAACCTAATTGCTCGTCACCCCGGCGCGGCCACAAAGATCCAGGAAGAGCTTGATACGGCCTTGCGGCAAGGCCGCTTGAGCACCCCGATCCCAACCTATGACGAGTGCGCAGCTTTACCGTACCTGCAGGCAACGATGAACGAGACGATGCGACTTCATCCGTCTATCAGCATAGTTATGGAGAGATTAGTGCCGTCCGGTGGTGTTAATCTTGAGGGGTTTCATCTGCCCGCTGGTACCAAGATTGGCTGCAATCCCCGTGTCATCCATCGTAACGAGGAGGTTTTTGGACCGGAAGCATCCAGTTTCAATCCAGACCGGTGGCTACTTGACTCGGGAAAAACGCGTGAAATGGAAGCCATCAGTCTGAAGTGGGGTGGCGGCGTAAGAGTCTGCCCAGGAGACAAGCTTTCGTGGGTCATCATGTCCAAGTTTCTCACAGTTTTATTCCTAGAGTTCCGAGTCCATTTGCTGGGTGTGGATGAGTTGAAAACTTTGGAACTGCATACGGAAGACGGAGAGATCAGCATTGGAACCACCAAGTGGCGAGGAACCTATATGAGATTGCAACGGCGGCAGTAACAAATCCATCAAGTCTCTGCCAGTGGGCTTCGATTCAGGAGGCGAGAGAATCTCCGCGCTATGGTGGGCTGCATCCACCAAAGCGGGTGCCAGTAAGGCATCATAGTGCAAACATCTCTCGGTCAACCTTTTGGCGTACCAAATTCGAATCATATAGCTACTGGCTCTTATACAGTCCCAGATGGTTGCAGCATTGGGACTGGCTGCGGCGTTCCCAACTCGATGTCCAGGACGGTCTTGATTGTTTTTCGCCGCTGCTCTCAAGGTAGTCGAAAGCGGTCAGAGGGCGGGATCAAGCAACGAACAGCGCTGGTCTCTCATCTGGAGACACCACCGTCAGGTATACGCATTCAAGGGTTGAGGTGATGTCGAGTTGTGAAATTCACGCCGGGACTATAGAGCCGCACGCGGTCCAACTACCGCCGTAAATGACATCGACTCAGCACTAGCACGCAAGAGATGCACAACTCGCCGGTGATGTTTTGTTTTATATGTATTTCCTATTTCCTAGTCATGACGATTCATCACGACCGGACTACCTAAACGTAGTTACCTAAGTAGGTACAATCAGAATATGCTACAGAGGAGCTGGCAAGCTGGAGGCACTCACCGGCCCGTGGCCTGCCGCTACAACGGATAGGACTCAAACATCATTGAAGCAGAGAACCTCAGTCATATCTTCGTGCCAGCCAACATGCTTAATTTATCCATCCGGACCAATCTAGCCCCCGAATCAACATTGACCGGCCGGGTTACAAGCTTCTGCGCAGTCTCCATACTGAGCAGTATCAAATGTAGTTGTAATGCAAACGTTTTCTCCAGTTATGTAGTCTTGACCATTGCATCCGCACGTAATTTTGGCGGCCTGGATCATATTAGTCGGTGATTCAGCTGGGAGTGGGTGATTTGGAAATGCAATTACCGCGGCGCTGCCAACGAGCGAGGCCATGATAAGACTGAATAAGACTGAGGGCTGCATGCTGAGTTTTTGTCTTTGTCGCTGTCCACGTAGAATTTGTTTAGTCGCGTTTAGGCAGTGTATGAATGAGAATTGCGTCCTTCGGTAATAGTGGTGATAGGCGAAGAACGTTGAGTTCGAAAAAGTAAGCATACTCTTTATACCTGAAGATGCTGTGTAATGAACCCTGGATTAATGGTACAGAACACGCTCGGTCAACCCGACAGCCCACAATTATGGAGTCCCGATTCGTGAAGGTCCACCTGTGATTTCGAAACAATTAGGCAGATAGTGCTTCAAGTTTCAAGTACGTTATAATATTAGAATGACCAGCGTGAGGCAAGCGGCTTCAATGGGTCGAATATGTCTTAATTACAGACTACATCATATGAGCAAATACGTTTGCCAAAGCATTCTCATTCTACTCCCCATAGAAAAAGGTGAGTCGAGAGAAGAGAAGCAATGATGAGCAGGCTTATCATTGGATGCGATTCGTATAGAGCTTGGAAGTCTGCAGGACCCGCAGCGCCTGCGTAGCGTTCTTAGCACATGACTCTCATCTTGAAATTGAGTCAGTACTTAGGGACGCCCGCCACGGGGCGCTAGGAGTACGTATCGTCCGCGGTCCAAGGGTAGCATCAAGTTCCAAGCCTAGGTAGGTACGTCGCTGAATTTGGAACATTAGGCGGGCAGTCTGAAAATCCCCGGGGCCCATTGAACTACAGTCCTACCCAGGTAGTTCGAAACTTCCAATTCGGCTATGCATAGCCTAAAAAGATTTAGCTTACCTCTACAAAAGGAATACCCCCAACTCAGGGACCGCAATCTGGTCCTTACGTCAGAGGCGTCCGCGACATAACGAATACGGCAAGATCATTTGGAAGCTATAGGCAAGAAGATGTCTTCCATGCCTGTGTCTTTGGCACGGATCCTGCCAAGGGTTCACTCAACTGTGCAGAGACTATCCGTACATTTGGGCGAGCAATACACCACGTTACGCACAAAATTGCTAAGATTAAAGAGGCGCCATAAATTAGAAGTCTGGTTTGGAGTGAAGTATCCATACAGGAAAGAGACACTGGAGTCGAACTAAATGCCCCAATGGGCGCTGGCACTATCGGTGTGCCATGGGCAAGTCTATTTCGGGTTGTGGAGGCCAGAAGAATAGAGACGTGTCAATTCATGGACCACGCTTGGCAGTAGGGTAAGTTACAGCGATTCGAATCGAATCATGCGGCTGATGACGTCGAGAGGATCGGGGCGATCTGCAAGGGTCGTGGCCTCAAGTGTTTACGAGGATGTATAAACCGATGGTGAGGCCGGGGAAGAAAGGGCTTTTCCGTTTTTAGGAAGTGTGTAGGTTCATAGCTGGAAGAAAGGACCGGGCCTACGTTTGTCCGATTAGAGGACCGGTTCGCCGCGGACCAGCGCTAGCCGGCCACGGCTAGTGCAGAACAAAGGAGGACATAAGCCACCTTTTATGGCCTCGTTTCCTAATGTAAATAACCTTTCTTCTTTTTAACTATTACTAATAAATAAATATATTACATAATCTAATAGTATATTATTTAACTAAGTAAAACTTTACTAATATTAATTAATAGTTAAATTAGTTAACTATAGACGGTAAGGTAAAAGAGATAGTTTATTTTTAAAGCAGTTTACTAACAGCAATGCTATTAAGATTTTGCAAGAAAAGGTACTATGCTAATTTTTATAACTAGCTTTTATTTATATATTACGCTTGCTAAGCGTTTTTAACGCAGAATAATATTATAAATAACTTTATAACTCTTTTAACAATTATACTTAGCAATATATATATTATTATCTTTGTTATACTTTAAAAACTAGTTTTTTCTACAATAATAATAACTTTTTTAAATCTTATAATCTTTTCCTATTATATAGTTAAAATATATTTGCTAAAACTTAAAAAATTATACTTTATTACTTTAGCAACTACCTTACCATTTACCTATTTACACAAAAACTTCTTTAAAAGCAAATAAAATATATAGGCTAAGTTTTTTCTAGCATTGCTTCTTTTTGCATAGTTTTGTTTTATACTTTTTAGTAATAATTTATTAATACATTAACGTGGTTGTATATTAAGCGATATAGAACATTGAGCAATATACTTTTTTACTTTACGCAACCTACCCACTTTAGCGAATTATCTTTTTATAACCACCTATAGAATTTGCCTTAAAAGAAAGCTATATTATCTTTACTATTAAAGCGGTTAGGTTATTAAAAAAATTAGCCAAAGATGCGCTGTAGCATTATATAACATTCTTTATGCTACCTTTAGCTATTATATAAAAGGCAAAGTATTACGCTTAATAATATGCCTAAATAAAACTATGCTAACTAAGCTAAAGGAAAAAGCAATTATTAAATATATTTTAGATTAAAATATATAAGGGTTTTTGCCCTAGATTGCTAATATAGGAGATATAGCTAACTATCTCCTTAAGGCGTATAGCAAAGGGTGCATTAGGATGTATTAGCTATATTGCTTTATTATATAATGCCCTAAGCTTAAAATATATATTAATTGCGCTTATAACTATTAAAAAGCTTATTGCAAGGATTTAAAGGTTTTAGGCAATTAGTTTTGCCTATATGCAAATATAAAGGCTAAGTATAAAGTGTAAGATTGTAATACTTATAACTTTAATAAGACTAGCTTTATAATAGATATAATTTAGTTATTTATAATAGTTATATGCGCTAAATGCATTAAAAAGCCAAAATTAATGCAGCTTAGCAATTAGAAATAAGCAATAGCGATAATTTATATAAATGGTAATAGGTATGCAATGCCGCCGTTTCTAGTAGTTTAAGGCAAAAACCATTTTACTAACTAGTATACTTAGGCTAAGTTTCTAAATAATTAGATTATTAAAATAACTTTTAATAAATAAACTAATAATAAAATAAGCATTAAATAGCTGCAGCATTTTAATTAGTTTTCTAAGCTATATATAATAGGTGTATATTAGCTTTTTATTTTAAATAGTTATAAGAGCTATGTTAATATAGAGTTTAAAATATATTACAAAAAAAATAAAATTATTTTACTTTATTTGCCTCTGCATTTATCTTATCTAACACAGCCTTTAAATATAAGCTATTTTAATACTCTAAAGTTAAAATATAGCAATTAAATTAATATGCTTATTAAAGCGTATATTTATTATATTACTAAAGACAAGTTTTTTCTAGCGTTTAAATATACTTACCTTAATATAATAATTAAAAATAATATTTTAAAAAGTTTTAAAAAGGCTAAACTTATCCCTTTTAACCCAAATACTATATTCTCTTGCTTTAATGTAATATTATTAATATTATTACCGCTGCAAACTTTTTTATAGCTATTAAATTAATAAGTTTCCCAAACGCTATATAACTCTACTAAAGTTAAATTATAAACTAATTTTATTAAAAGTTAAATCTCTGCCTATTAAAATAGCTCTCTAGCATTAATTTTAAAGGTTATTAACTAGCTTTTTAAAGCTATATAAGCAATTGCTTACTAGGTTACTTTTATATAATTAGAGAATTAAACTCTTTATAAGGCAAATAAAGCGCTTAATAAGCGTTATAAAGCTAAAAAAACTTAATTATAAGATAAAAAGGGCTTTATTAAACAAAATATAAGGAAACTTTTAGCAAAGAAAGATATAATAGATAAGCAATTAAAGAAAAAGGGTAAAAATAATGATTTGTTAAAATGCAGGCGGGTAAATGGCAAGCACTATAGAATCTATTACAAAGCTAGCTATAATGCGCAAATATATTTAAAAGCTAAGGAAGTAGATAATAATAATGATTCTAAGTAGTTTTAATTAATTTACAACGTTTATGTAGAGTTTTAGTTAATTTAAGGGGTAGGTGTGGTAAAAAGTGTGTTGCTTGATGTCTTATATTGCTTGATGTACAATTACGTTAAACCTTTTTTTAACTAATTAATAATAATTTTTCTTACTTTTCTATATAATTATTAACAATAGTAAACAATAAAAGGTTTGCTTAAAGGTTGGTTTTTATTTTTAGCGACTTTATATATAAGAACCTTATAAAGAAAAGTTGAGTTAATAGGATTAATTAATTTGTTATTAACCTAATCTTTTAATTTGCCCCTTTTATAGTAAATTTAACTAATATATACTTAATAACCTTAGTTATAAAAGTAATATGCAACTATATTATTAAAAAACTCTATAATAATAACCTTTTTTATGCTTTTTAAAAAGAATTTAATAAGTAGATTAAAGAGATATTTAACATAATTAATATAAGTTTCTATTGCAAGTTAAAGAGACTTTTTTATAAACAAAGAGTTTATATTAAAAAAAAAAAGGATAAGATAAAATAACAGTTTATAGCTCTCTTTGCAATAGAAGACTTATTTCTTTAAAATAAGAAGAAGCTTAAGGCAATTATCTTTAAGCCTAATACCCGCTTGCTATTGCAATTATTTAAAGCGGCAAAAGCCTTTTTAACAAAGTTTATTAAAAAGATAACAAGATTATAACAATAACCTTTTCCCTCACTAAACTAACTTTTTTCTCTTTTCCTTTAATTAGATTAACCTACTTTTTAAACTTATAACTACTTTTTTTAATTAAAATAGCCTTTTTATTTTAACTAAATAATTATATTATTACTTATATAAAAGAAAAATAGCATTAGAAGATATAATAAACTAATATATTAACATAAATCTTTTAACCTAC